>AWOL01S0078508.1:0-15252 GCA_000715115.1 Nicotiana otophora | reverse complement strand
AAGGGCCATTGGGAGGCCCGTTACCATGGTGAGACTTCTTTCCCGAGTAGGTAGTATTAGGATTCCTCTTCTAATATTAAGCCCTTACTCCCTTTATTTCTTTTTGCAGGCTTATCTAAGGACGTCGAGCTAAGGCCTCCAGCCGGTGGTGAGGACTTACCTACTAAGTCCCCTGCTCCAAGACAGTCCGAAGAGAAGAAAAGAAAAAGGGCTCCGAGTTCCTCGAGCTCGGAGAAAAGGAAAACAAGAAGAAGGCTGGTGCGCAAGTCAAAAGAAAGCACCAGTGCCCGAGCACCATATTTGGATTCGCTCTATCGACTGAGAGACGAATCCTAACAAGAAGAAGAACCATTTGTTCTTGTGGCCCGCGTGCCGTCGCATCTTAAAGGGCAGGGGGTCTCAGAACCAGAAAATCGCGAGGCCGATCTGCCTCAAGCTAAAGAGGTCAATGAGGAGGCCGGGGCCGAGGCTTCCGGGTATGAGGGCAGTGCCCCAAAGAAGGCACTTGGTGTGATATACATCACCAAGTCACCCTAGTTCACTGAGTCTATGTACAACGAGGCCCAAGCGGTAACAGAACGCCCCAACGAGGGGGCCTATGGGGCGGACGACCCTTTCCCCAGCTTTTTTGATGGTGTGGATTCCACTGCCACGGAGGACGTCACCGGATTGGGTGACTTAGAGGTACCGAAGAAGAGTCCATCTTCGGGAGCAAGTGGGCCTACCTCGAGCCCAAAACTGATCAACCGGTACCCTGGCCCCAACGTTGATCCTGACCGGAAGCGATCCATCATCATCTCCATTCTGGAGGATGCCCGGGTTCTTTCCTCCCTTGTAGGGGTGGCCAGTTACCTTCGGTGCCTGGTGACCGAGGAAGGCCAAGCCAAAATGAACGAGGTAGATGTGCCCTGCTTGTTCAACAAAGCACAACAAGTGTTGAACCAGGTAACTTTAGACAATTCTCGATGTTTTCAATTCCCCATCTTATACTTGAACTAATTCATTGATAATTCTAATATTCTTCTTCGTATTTGTAGGCCTCGGTGCTTCACCATAAAACTTTTCTCCGATATCAGGATGAGTTGAACCAGCTCGAAGCCGAAGTCAGAGGGCTTGCTGAGAAGAGAGATACATACAAACTTCTCAGCGAGCAGCGTGAAGGAGAGGCTAAGAGCCTTTAAGCTGAATTGGAAGTAGCTCGGAAAGCACACGCTGAACTGGTTGAATAGGTAAAAATCTATGAAGTTAGTGATAATGAGCTAGACACGGTGACTAATAGTCGAAACCCACAGGTCCAGCAGAAGATTGATCGGATCAACTAACTCCGAGCCGAGATAGATGCAGTCAAGGTCGAGGCCAAAGAGTGGAGAGGCAGGATGGATCGCCTAACCTCGAAAAAGGAGACTGCCCGGGTGCAGTTGGCCTTTGTAGAGGCCCAGCTTCGGGCAGCGAAGGAGAAGGCTAAAGCTCAGTCCCAAAAAGTTAAGGAGCTTTAGTCTCAGCTAAGCTCGGTTGTTTCCGATCAAGAGACTCTTGCCAAGGTGCTGAAAGCAGCCAAGTCGGTGGTTGAAGTGACCAAAGCTGATGCCAATGAGATGGTGGACCAGTATAAGGCCGATGCTGAGGCATCCTAGGACCGGCTGAAAGATATCACCGAATACGTGAAGTGGCAGTCCCGAAGGGAGGGCCTCGAAGAAATTCATGCTCGGGGTTTTGATTTATTGGCCGAGGTTGAAAGTGCTAAGGGGTTCGAAGCCGAGGCAAAGAAACTGGTTCTGGTGACGAGGCGGGCTCTGGTGGAGACCAGGCCGTTTAAGTGCCTTGTATATTTTTCTTTGTTTTTGTATTCTTGTACTTTTGTACCTTTGTTTTTGTCAAGGCCGTTTGGCCTTTGTAAAGATCTTTTCATATATATATATAAGGCTCTTTTTTCCCTTCGACAATTTTTAAGCTTGTTTCCTTTCGCTTTGTTCTTTATGATTGCAAAGATAACGAAATGCCTTAGCATGTAATATTTAGGTCTTGCCCGAAGGTTCGAACAAGCCTTTCTTTCGATATTATTTTGTTTACGATTCGTGGGGGCTCAGTATGACCGGAAGCTTTCCCCAAAATACTTAGAACCTTTTAGATTATAATTTTTCGAGGGTAGCCTTTTGAACCAGTTTAGAAATTTTGAAGGCCTTATTTTTTGTTACGGGTCTCAGACGTCTCCGAGCCGTTTTAATATGGCCGTAGCCTTTCTAGTTCGAGTGTTGCCCAGTGGGCTTGTTACCCCGAGTCATCTGTGCTTGACCAAGGTAACTATTTCTAAATGTGGTTGGTCGTACCCTTTAATGTTCGGACACTGCCAAATAAGCTTTGTGACCTCGGGCTTTATTATCCCAGGCTGTCCGGACTTGCTTTGGGCGACAGTCCCCCGAGTGAGGTGGCCCTTGGGCTCGATGTCTTTGTGGGATCAAATATAACAACAACAACCCAGTATAATCCCACTAGTGGGGTCTGGGGAGGGGTAGTGTGTACGCAGACCTTACCCCTACCCTGGGGTAGAGAGGCTATTTCCAATAGACCCTCGGCATTCTTTCCTCCAAGAACTTCCCACCTTGCTCTTGGGGTAACTCGAACTCACAACCTCTTGGTTGGAAGTGGAGGGTGCTTACCATCAGAGCAAGTTCCCATGAGGAAGAAGAAAATGACTCAAAGAAAGATGAAACCGTCATAGTTCATTATATCCTACCTTGATCCAAAAAGCCTTCATTACATCCCGCTAAAGCCCTATATGATTTCAAGTTGAGTGAGCTTACATTAGGGGTGATCTACATAAGGGGCAAGCTTATAGTACTTAGAGCCGGACTTGTGGCACTCTTTTGAGAGTGATGAGTGCATTTCTTTACAATCCTTGTTTTGAGTGTCACATTCTATAAAGTGAGATTTGCTCATGGAGAGTAGAGGAGGAGGAGTTTGGGATCCATAATTACCTACGTGAAAGAGTGAGCTTCCTTGATGAATTGAGTCAATTCTTGATGCTTTTGTGTCACATTAGAACTATAGAACTCAAGAAATCATAGGATGATGTTTTTGATAATGCATTTGTGTTGAGGGTAGTTGTTAGTCCCAATTGATGCTTGATGAAGTCACCTTAGAAAAGCTGAAATTTTCCTTTCTTCTTTTTGTGGACGTGAGAATTACCCTATTTGCTTGAGAACAAGCAAAAGCTTAAGTTTGGGGGAGTTGATAACTAGGGGTTTTAGCCTATTATTTGCTCTCTTTTGCATAGGTAGGTATTCCCGAAAACTAGTCATGAAGGAGAAACCAAAAATTTCATTCGACCGTTTGGCCCTTACAGTAAATCCTATCAATCGAGCCTAGACTAATGGAGCAGAAAGTTTCTTTCCTTGCCAAAATTATTTTTCAAGGGTGATGCCCCCCAGTGTTTGAGGTCGATCATAGAGAAGCCTCGAATACTGTTAATTTCCGGTCTTCGATTCTAAGTTAGCACGATCCACCGTTGCCTCGTTAAAAACCTTGTCCGAAAACCTATTTGGGGCAAAACCGGTTCAAGGGAAAAAGAGTGCAATGCGTGCTTTCAGGCCTAAAAAATTGTATCGTTCTTTGACGGCTACCTGCAAGCGTTAGTTCAAAATATAGATGAATAAAAGAAGTAAATGTGGTCGTACTTTAGCAGTAATATCGTTTTAAGTGAGTTACGTTAGTTGTTCGGTAGTCGTTCACCGTTCATTGTTCCGAGTTTGTATGACCCTTTTCCAGTGATCTCGATAATTTAATACAGACCTTCCCAGTTTGGTCCCAGCTTTCCTTCATTCGGATTCCGGGTGTTTAATGTGACCTTCCTTAATACTAAGTCCTCGATATTGAAGTTTCAAAAGGTGGCTCTTCGATTGTAATACCTCTCGATCCGTTATTTTTGGGCGGCCATCCAGACGAGGGCAGCTTCGCACCTTTCATCTAACAGTTCCAGGCTCGTATTGATGGTCTCGTTGTTTGATTCTTTGGTTGCCTATCGGAGCCTGTGACTCGGTTCTCCGACTTCGATCGGTATTAGAGCTTCGGCACCGTAAACCAAAGAGAATGGGGTGACCCTGGTACTGGACTTCGAGGTCGTACAGTAAGCCCATAGGACCTCCGGCAAGATTTCTTTTCATTTTCCTTTGGCGTCGGTCAATCTCTTTATGAGGTTTTGGAGTATGATTTTGTCGTGGACTCCGCTTGCCCGTTCCCAATAGGGTGATAGGGTGTTTCCAAGATTTTTTTTATCTTTGATTTTCGAGAAACCTACTTACTTTGCTGCCGATGAATTGCTTCCTATTGTCACATACAATCTCGGTCGGCATTCCGAACCAACATATTATGTGGTCCCAGATGAAATCAATGACTTCCTTCTCCCTGACTTTCTCAAACGCCTGGGCTTCCACCCATTTAGAAAAATAGTCAGACATAAATAATATAAATTGAGCCTTACCGGGTGCCCATGGGAGGGGGCCGACGATGTCCATTCCCCATTTCATGAACGGCCAGGGGGACAAGACCGAATTCAGTAGCTCGCTGGGCTGATAAATCATCAGAGCATGCCTTTGACATCCGTCGCATTTTCGTACGAACTCCTTCGCGTCCTTTTCCATGTTGATCCAATAGTATCCTGCTCTGATTATTTTTCGAACTAATGATTCGACACCCGAATGATTCTACAGGTGCCTTCGTGGATTTCCCTTAGAACATACTCGGTGTCTCTGGGTCCTAGACATATTGCGAGTGGGCCATCGAACGTTCTATGGAACAATGTACCGTCTTCGGACAGGCTGAATCGGGCCGCATTAGTATGTTGAGTCCTCGATTCCTTAGGGTCCGAAGGCAGTTTTTTGGTCTTCAGATATTCTATATATTTGTTTCTCCAGTCCCAAGTCAGGCTTGTTGAGTTTATCTCGGCGTGGCCTTCTTCCACTACCGATCTCATGATTTTGCACAATTGCCCCTGAGTTGAATTCGTCGTCATCGATCGGCGATCCCAAGTTAGCAAAGGCATCAGCCTCGCTGTTTTGATCCTGAGGCACGTGTTGTAGAGTTCACTCTTTGAACCGATGTAACGTTATCTGAAGTTTATCTAGGTACCTTTGCATTCATTCCTCATTGACTTCGAAGGTCCCATTAACTTGGTTCACCATAAGGAGGGAATCGTACTTAGCTTCGATCACCTCTGCCCCCAAGCTTTTGGCCAGTTCGAGACCTGAAATCATGGCCTCATACTCAGATTCATTGTTAGTTAATTTACAGTCCTAATAGATTGTCTAACTATATTACCTGCGGGTGGTTTCAATACAATTCTAAGTCCGGACCCCTTCGCGTTCGAAACGTCGTCCGTAAGGAGCGTCCAGATTCCCGAAGAGGTCCCGAGTTCAATAACAACTTTCTTTCTGCTTCGAGTATTAGGGACGGTGTAAAGTCGGCCACAAAGTCTGCCAAAACTTGAGACTTAATGGCATTCCGAGGCCGATATTCGATATCGTACCCACTGATCTCTATGGCCCATTTGGCCAACCATTCCAAGAGCTCGGGTTTATGAATTATATTCCTCAATGGGTAACTGATTACGACACATATGGGGTGACATTGGAAGTACGATTTCAGCTTCCTAGAGGCGCTTAGCAAGGCGAGCGCTAGCTTTTCTAGGTGGGGGTACCTAGTTTCGCCCTCGCCAAAAGTCCTGCTAACATAGTAAATTGGAAATTGCTTACCTTTCTCTTCTCGGACCAGGACTCCACTTACCGCTATTTTCGATATTGCCAAGTATAAGTATAGTTGTTCGTCTGCCTTCGGTGTGTGAAGCAACGGTGGGCTCGATAGATATCGCTTGAGCTCCTCCAAGGCCCGTTGGCACTCCGGGGTCCACGGGAAGTTATTCTTTTTATTCAACAATGAGAAGAAATGGTGACTCTTGTCGGATGACCTCGAAATAAATCGACCTAAGGCTGTTATGCGTCCGGTTAACCTTTGTACGGCCTTCACGTTGTCCACAACAGTGATATCTTCAATGGCCTTGATCTTATCGGGGTTGATCTCGATCCCTCGATTGGATAATATGAATTCGAGGAATTTACCGGACCTGACTCCAAATGCACATTTCTCCGGGTTCAGCTTCATATTGTATTTTCTCAATATGCTAAAGGTTTCCTACAAATGTTTCAAATGGTCCTCTGCTCGCAGGGACTTAACCAACATATCTTCAATGTAAACCTCCATTGATTTTCCTATTCGTTCTTCGAACATCCGATTTACTAGGCGTTGATAAGTGGCGCCGACATTTTTTAGTCCGAACGACATCACGTTATAGCAGTAGGTGTCGTACTTGGTGATGAAGGAATTTTTTTTCCTGATCACCCGCGTCCATCCAAATTTGATTGTACCCGGAATAAGCGTCGAGAAAATTGAGTATCTCGTGGCCGGCCATCGCATCGATCATGCGATCAAGTTTAGGCAAAGGGAAAGAATCCTTAGGACACGCTTTATTTAAATCTTTATAATCCACACACATTCTTAATTTGTTCCCCTTTTTGGGGACTACTACTACGTTTGCTAACCATTCCGGGAATTTTACCTCCCGGATGGACCTTATTTTAAGGAGTTTAGATACCTCGTCCTTGATGAAAGCGTGTTTGACCTAGGACTGGGGTTTCCTCTTTTGCTTGACCGGGTGGAACTTCGGGTCCAAGCTTAGCTTATGAGTGGTTATTTTCGGCAGGATCCCTGTCATATCAAGGTGGGACCAAGCAAAAAAATCTTCATTAGCTATAAGAAATGGAATGAGTTTCTTCCTGAGCTCGGGAATCAACCTCGTTCCCAGGTATACCTTTCAATCGGGCAAGTGTTCGATCAGTACGACTTTCTCCAGTTCCCCGAGTGTCGATTTGGTAGCGTTGGAATCATCGGGAGCTACAAAAGACCTGGGAACCCCATAATCGTCGTCTTTACCCATCTCCTGTTGCTCCGGTTAGGAAGGAGCTAGTATCAATAGTTGCTATTTGGTTTCTCCCTTGTTGACCGGACCCAGCTCCTTAGGTGTCGAAAGTGTTGATATCGGAACCACCTCGTAGACTTCGAACATCTCTTTGGCGGCAGGTTGTTGTCCGTAAACCGTTTTTGTTCCTCCTGGCGTCGAGAACTTCAACACCTGATGCAGAGTCGAGGGTACCGCCGTCATGTTGTGAATCCACGGTCTTCCGAACAGAGCATTGTACCTCATTTGCCCTTTTATCACATAGAACGTTATTTTTTGAACGGTCCTGGCGGTGTTCACAAGTAACGTTATCTCCCCTTTAATGGTATCACATGCCATGTTGAACTGGGTTAGGACTCGGACCGCAGGCACGATCTGATCCAGTAGGCCGAGCTATTCCACAACCCTTGATCTGATGATGTTGGCCGAGCTACCTGGATCAATTAACACATGTTTAACTCGAGATTTATTTATGACTACTGATATTACCAGTGTATGGTTGTGGGGCTGCATGATCCCCTCAGCGTCTTCATCGTTGAAATATAAGGTTCCCTCTGAAACGTAATCCGTGTCCATTTTTCCTTTGTGATAGATACTTTTGTGTGCTTCACCATCGGCCCTTGGGAACATCGACCCCACCGNCAAAGGGAAAGAATCCTTAGGACACGCTTTATTTAAATCTTTATAATCCACACACATTCTTAATTTGTTCCCCTTTTTGGGGACTACTACTACGTTTGCTAACCATTCCGAAAATTTTACCTCCCGGATGGACCTTATTTTAAGGAGTTTAGATACCTCGTCCTTGATGAAAGCGTGTTTGACCTCGGACTGGGGTTTCCTCTTTTGCTTGACCGGGTAGAACTTCGGGTCCAAGCTTAGCTTGTGAGTGGTTATTTTCGGCAGGATCCCTGTCATATCAAGGTGGGACCAAGCAAAACAATCTTCATTAGCTATAAGAAATGGAATGAGTTTCTTTCTGAGCTCGGGAATCAACCTCGTTTCCAGGTATACCTTTTGATCGGGCAAGTGTTCGATCAGTACGACTTGCTCCAGTTCCCCGACCGTCGATTTGGTAGCGTTGGAATCATCGGGATCTACAAAAGACCTGGGAACCCCGTAATCGTCGTCTTCACCCATCTCCTATTTCTCCGGTTAGGAAGGAGCCGGTATCAGTAGTTGCTATTTGGTTTCTCCCTTGTTGACCGGACCCAGCTCCTTAGGTGCCGAAAGTGTTGATATCGGAACCACCTCATAGACTTCGAACATCTCTTTGGCGGCAGGTTGTTGTCCGTAAACCGTTTTTGTTCCTCCTGGCGTCGAGAACTTCAACACCTGATGCAGAGTCGAGGGTACCACCGTCATGTTGTGAATCCACGGTCTTCCGAATAGAGCATTGTACCTCATGTCCCCTTCTATCACATAGAACTTTATTTTTTGAACGGTCCTGGCGGTGTTCACAAGTAACGTTATCTCCCCTTTAGTGGTATCACATGCCATGTTGAACCGGGTTAGGACTCGGACCGCAGGCACGATCTGATCCAGTAGGCCGAGCTATTCCACAACCCTTGATCTGATGATGTTGGCTGAGCTACCTGGATCAATTAACACATGTTTAACTCGAGATTTATTTATGACTACTAATATTACCAGTGTATGGTTGTGGGGCTGCATGATCCCCTCAGCGTCTTCATCGTTGAAAGATAAGGTTCCCTCTGAAACGTAATCCGTGTCCATTTTGCCTTTGTGATAGATACTTTTGTGTGCTTCACCATCGGCCCCTGGGAACATCGACCCCGCCGATGATCATGTTAATGACGTGCTGAGGTTCCTCCTGTTCAACCTGTTTACCAGAATCTCTATTCCTAAAGTGGTTCTTGGATCGATCACTCAGGAATTCTCGGAGATGCCCGTTATTAAATAGTCGGGCTACTTCCTCTCTTAACTGTCGGCAATCTTCTATCCTGTGATCGTGAGTGCCATGATATTTGCGATTAGGTTAGGATCCCTTTGGGCTGGATCAGATTGTAGAGGTCCAGGCCATTTCGTGTCTTTGATACGTCCAATAGAAGATACGATGGCGGCGGCGCCGACGTTAAAATTGTACTCCGATAGCCTTGGCACTTCTTTCGGCCCAATGGGTCTATCAAAACTATTTTTGCTCATGAGTCCCCGATTGTTTTGACCTCGATCACTTCTTCTTTTAATTTTTACGGGGTTTCGCCCAGATTCACTACCTCTTCGGTCTCCATTATATAGCTGATACCGATCCCTGTTTGACCTTGGTTCACGTTCAATGTCTCTCTTGACTTTGTCAACTGATCTCACGGGATAAACGGACCTGGAAGGGGCCTCGAGTTGATCGTCTTCGACCCTGATTTTTGATTGATACCGATTATGCACGTCGGCCCAGGAGACAGCCGAGTATTGTACCAGATTTTGCTTCAAATGTTGTGAAGCCAACGAGCTGCGAGCATTGAGTCCCTGGGTGAAGGCTTGAACGACCCAATCGTCTGTGACCGGAGGCAAGTCTCTTCGTTCTATTTGAAACTGAGACACGAATTCCTTGAGCATCTCATTATCCCTCTGCTTCAATTTGAAAAGGTCCGACTTCCTGGTCTCGACCTTGATAGCCCCGGCGTGTGCCTTTACGAATAAATCTATAAGCATAGCAAACGAGTTAATAGAATTGGGAGGTAGGTTGTGATACCATATCATAGCTCCCTTGGATAGAGTTTTCCAAAACTTTTTCAGCAGGACAGACTCGATCTCATCATTCTCCAAGTCGTTCCCTTTGATGGAGCATGTGTATGAGGTCACATGTTCATTTGGGTCGGTCGTTCCGTTGTACTTAGGAATCTCGGGCATGCGAAACATTTTTGGGATCGACTTCTACGCTGCACTCGGAGGAAAAGGTTTTTGAACAAACTTCTTGGAATCCAGGCCCTTCAATATCGGAGGTGCTCCTAGGATTTGGTCTACCCTGGAATTGTAGGTTTTCACCTTTTTGTCATTGGATTTGATTTTCTTCTCCCCTGATTCTATCCGTTTTGTCAATTCCTCGAGCATTTTTATGATCTCGGGGTTAGTCCCCGATTCATTTTCATTCGGCCTCATCGTGATCGGTTCATTTCTGCGGGTGACTTCCCGGGATGGTTCGGGCTCAACCCTGCTCGACACTCGGCTTTGGTTCTGCAGCTGGACTATCGATGCATGTTGAGCATATAACATTTTGAAGATCACTAGCAAGTTGATCCCGTCATTTTCACCGGTGTGCGTATTCTGGGCAATTGACCGGACTCCCCTGCGTACGTTGTTCTCGGGATCGATAGGCAAATTTGTGTTGATGGCCAAATGTGAACTGGCGACGATGGGGTCTGCCACCGGAACTCCACCGAGATCAACTGGGGGCACCTCGATACCGGGTGCTGCATTGTTGTTCTCTCCATGGTGGCCGGACTCCTCATCCGTGTTTAGAGGGGCAGATTGTGGGTTTGACATTTCGATTTTAACCTGGAATTAAAGACAATTCAAAGAACACGTGTAAATAGGGTGTGTTACGGGAATGTGTATCAAATTTTCGCTATTATCCTTAGTCCCACGGTGGGCGTCATAATGTTTACCCTCAAAATCGAATAATAATTAAATTTGTAAGTGATTTTAAAGATACGCGGATTAACTTGATACAAAGCGATAAATTAAGTTGATATTGAATAAATAAAGATAAAACAAATTCAAATCACACGAGTTGGATAGTTTCAGCTTTGATGGAATAATCGCTCTCGAGCCTGGCTCACCACGACCGGTGTCAGTCAAAAAAGAACAAAAGCTTAAATACAGAGAAAATAGTAATATATTGCTTCCGAGTGCGTGTTACCATGTGTCAAAATAAATTATTAGACCCCCTTTATATAGTAGGAGAATCCTATTTTAGGTACAACTCTATAAAAGGTAAAAAAATATTTTGATTCACTGATTGCCGGCTCCTTATCGATACGCGCCGAGATCACCGCCGTAATATTCGGCCGGTCCCGGATATTTCGGTCTTCTATTGGTTATGCTGTATTGTCTGAGAATGTTCTTCAAAGTCACTCGAGGCTAGGACCGATTCCGGGATCATGACCTCGATATTCTCAAAGGCAGGCGTTATGCCCCCGGGCCCCGGGTTCTAGTCCGGTGGGACTTTGGCTCGATTTTGGTCCCTTATTTCCATGTCTCGAGCTTGGCTTATCTTGTCGGAGATTAGGATGCATCATGAGCTCGGTTTTACCCGTATACATACCTTTAAATATAGTACTTGTGATTTAATCACTCTCTACATATTCGGCTTCCGCAACAAAAATTATTAATTTAAAACTCAGTAAATTAAAAAGATTAAAATTTTGAATCCATAAGTTTTAAACCTTAGTTTCGCCTCCGTGGGTGATTATATCTTAATCTGCTTGTTTATGTAGTGAGGTTGACATTTGCATTATATTTGGATCTTCGAATTGTAATTTTTATTCCTTTTGCTTAAAATGCTTTGTTTGGAGTTAAAGCTACTGTTTAAAATGGATGTTTTCAGTTAGAGAATGGGCATTTTATTTGGTGATTCTGCTGGTTGATGAAGAGATGGGGCTTTGTTTTGAAAGCGTTAAAGCCCAAGCACTATCAATTCCCAGCGGCAAAAGACAGCACTTAACTTTTTTTGCCTCCATTTACAAGAAGAAGGGATTTCCTTTTTGTTTTAATAAATATGTGAATGATCTCTTGCTTATATTTGAGATAAATAGAGTCATATATTAAAGATAGATCTGTATAGAGATGAAAAAGGTTGATACAATGAACAGAATTTGGTATGAAACTCATTATTAAGAAAACATTTAACACAAATGTCTTGGTTGAGTAGCTCAATGTTAGGTCTTGAGTGTGGTATCCGTTGTGTAGTGCCCAAATTTATCACATGCTTGACTTGAACATCATTAATTAGCTAGAAATTAGAGTTTCACATATTAAACAGTGTTGTTTTAAGCTTTCAATTGAATAAAAGAAGAAAACAAAAAAATGATTTGAAGTTTTCCATTTAGACTTAAAAGCATATAAAATAATAATAATAATAATAATAACAATAACAACAATAATAACAATAACAATAATAATAATAATAATAATAACAACAAGAATAACAACAACAACAATAATAATAATAATAATAATAATAATAATATTAAATACAGCGACAAGAATAAGGTAGGTGCTGCCGAAAGAGCCCACGTAGGAGAAAAATTGAAATCAAAGGCCCTCCGACAAAATATTTTATGGTGCAAATTAATTTATGGGCCAATTATAGCAATACAAATTTTGATTAATAGGTTAGTCCTTTTTGTAGATATCGTTTTCATTGGTTGGTATGTCGACTTAGCTAAGAACAGCTTCTTTAATTTCTACTTTCATTTGATATAAATGGCATAAAGAATAAGAGGTGCTAAGTCTTACGTTTGATCTCTGCTAGTGTATTTAGATTAATGCCATTGACATTTTCCTATCTCCGCACTGTTTAGTAGGCATTTGGACATAAAATTTGTAATTTTTGAAAAAAATTAATATTTGGAGTTAAGTTGAAAATAATATTTGAAATTTAAAATTATCTTTAGGACATGTATTTCACTTGAAAAAATATTGCAGTTTTGTGAGTGCGGAAAAAAATAATTTTGAAAATTTTGAAAAAATGGTCAAAACCACTTTTTGGTTTTCGAAAAGCACATTTTCAAAAAATTTCCAAAAACTTACAAAATTTCTTTGACAAACACATTTATGAGAAAAAAAAAATTTAAAGGAAAAAAACAATTATAGGCAAATGGGGCCTTAGTATCCCTATTTAGAGTCCGTTTGGCCATGAAATTTTTTTCACTTTTTTTTCGATTTTTTTTTCTTTCTTTTTTTTCAAAATCACCATTTGGCCATAAAATTTTCAATTTTCACTTGAAAATAAATTTTGAAATTTTTTGAAAATTTGAAAAACTCTAAAAAACTATTTTTTAAAATTTTTACTCAAATCACTCACAAAAATTCAAATACAACCCAAAATTATATTCATGTCCAAACAAAACTCTAATTTTCAAATACCATTTTCACCCGAAAAAAATTTCACTCTTTTTCGAAATTTTACAATTCTTATGTCCAGACGCCCACTAAGTAGTAAGTACCCTGCTTCCTCTAACTCTTCAGAATCCTACACACCGAAATAGAAGTCGCAAAAGAAAGAAAAAAACAAAAAAACTATTCAACTTACTGTTTGTCTCTTGTAAAATAGGTTTAGAATTTGTGTGGTTACTACTTCTTTGCTTTATCCAATGCCCAGAATTTACTAATCTGATAGTCTAGATTCACGTCATGGAAAACTGATCAGTATGAGAGTTTTAGCACTTCCCACAGAAAATGAATTCATTCCCAAAATTCAAACTCGGTACAAGTTAATAAAAAGAAAAAAAAACTTTTATTATTTACTATTCGACTGCACCCTTCGACAGTTGAGTGGTCACTAACCATCGCAGTAGAAAGTAGAAAGTTTCTTTGAGTCCCTTTTAGAATGCCTTACGTTAGGGGTTAAGAATATAAGATATGATCTTTCTGTCAATTTTTCCAATTTATTTGATGCTGAGATTCAATTTACTCAATTAGGAAAAAGAAAGATTCAAATTGTTCATCGCGCTATTGACCAAATTCAATACATTTAACTAACTACCCAGACGCCGGTAATCCAAAAGAAAATAATAAATATATATTTAAATTGGAAGCTGATACAAGATTTAAAGTTTATAATTGTTACTGCGACTTCAAAATAGGTTCACATTTGAATAATTAAATATACAAAATAAAAATTACTGGATTCACATAGGCAATGGATATGCCAATGATTTATATATACACACTTGCCATAAACCACCAAGAAATAGAAAAAGAAAAAAGAAAAAAAGGGAGAAGCTGAAACCACTTTATGCTTTTTCAAGCATATTGCATCTGTTTATTTCTTTAGGATGACGCTTCTCTAAAGCTGGTGAAGTATATATGAAGTTTTGGCTTTCTCTCTTCTCCTTTTAACTGTCCCTTCTCTAGTTGGAGTGTTCCTGACGTTCCTCATCAATATAACAGAAAGTAAACTCTAGCAATTTTAACTTCCTAGTGCTGTGCACATTTTGACCGACAAAACAGTACTCATGTCATACTCAATCTCAAAACAGTTGAATTTAATTATAGAAAAATATGTCTATTAAATTATTATTTTTATACTCAAAAGATATGGCACATTTTGGCTGACCGATCACATGACCCTTTTTATACTCAAAAGATATGGAGATCGAGGATTACGGTAGTAGAATAGGTAGTCTAGAATGTTCATAATAGTAGTATTGACACGCAGTCTCGATTTCTGTTGGTAGTAGATTTTTACAACTAACCGTTATTTTCTTTCATTGTTGATCACTTTAATATCTTATTGTTTTTATTCTGCTTTTATATGGCGTTTTGGTGTTGTCTCTTCTTCTTTATATTTTTATTAATGTGGTGCTTATACTTTCCTGAGCCGAGGGTCTATTCGAAAACAGCATACGTACACACTACTCTCCCCATACCCCACAGTATGAGATAATATTGGGTATATTGTTGTTGTAATTGTTAACCTACCTAGCTCTAATTCTTTATTCGAATTTGGATCTGCTATACTTGCGAAACTCATGTAGATAATTATATATTCGTTTAAAAAATATAGATAATTATAAACTTTCTCCGCCTCAATTTATGTGATTTACTCCTTTTAGTCTGTCCCCAAAAAAATGATATATTTCTTTATTTAAAAATAATTTAATTTTAAACTTCTCAATAGTTGCCTCATTAAAAACCTTGCCGGAAAACCCATTTGGGAGTAAACCGGTCTAAGAAAAAAAGAGTGCAACACGTGCTTTCAGACCTAAAGGTTTCGTGTGGAAGAAATCCATTGATGTTTTTGATCGAACACCTGCAAGGGTTAGTTTAAAATATAAATAAAAATGAAAGGGGTCGTACCTTAGCAGTAGTATCGTTTTAGGTGCGATACGTTCCAATTGCTGGGCAGTTGTTCGCCATTCATCGTGCCGAGCTTGTAGGATCTTTTTCAGATGATTTCGATAACCTGGTACAGTCTTTCCCAGATCTGACCCAGTTTTCCGTCATTCGGATTTTTGGTATTGAGGGTGACTTTTCTTAGCACCAAGTCTCCGATGTTAAAATGT
>AWOL01S0078503.1:0-15352 GCA_000715115.1 Nicotiana otophora | reverse complement strand
CATCACGGTCCGAAGGTGAGAATTTCGGGTCGTGATAAGTAGTTTGGGATCCACAGTGACCTGCATGAAAGTGTGAGCTTCCTTGATGAACAAAGACAACCTTTGATGCTCAAGCGTCACATTAGAGCCATTTGTGCTTTAACATTCAAATCATAAGCTTGATAATGATTCATGAGTGTGTGGGTAATTGTTGGTCCCAAATGATTTGTGTTTGATTCAACTTAGGCCAGCTGAAATAGCCATTTTCTAGTGGAGGTGGGAAATTGCCTTAATTTCTTGAGGACAAGCAAAAGCTTAAGCTTGGGGGAGTTGATAAGTATGGATTTTGACCGCTTATTTGCTCTCTTTTACTTACGGTTTAGCTCAAAAATGCTTAAAGGTATTCCCGAAAACTAATAAAATGTGCTTTCTTGCTGGAATATTAGGAAACGAGCCAAAGAAGTGAAAATCAACTCAAAAAGGAGTAAAATTGGACAAGAACCAAAACAAGGCAAAAAGAGCTACAGTGCGGACCACACAATACTGTGTGCGGCCGCAAACTCAGAAGATGCACTGATAGAATTTCTTCACAGAGTGCAGACCGCACAATTATTGTGCGGCCGGAGAAGACTAGATTTAGAGACTTGTAGTTTGGGAGCTTAAAGATGTGCGGCCGTAGGATGCCAAAATGCAGTTGTACTCATAAATGTGCGATCCGCAGAATGAAGCCCAGATCCAGTCCAAGAGCAAGAGTGTGGTCGCACTCAGGAATGTGTGGTCCGTATAATTAGAGGAAGTGCGGCTGCATCTCACTTTTATGCGACCGCAGAAAGCCAACCTGACCAGTCAATCTCAAAGTGCGGTCGCACACATAATTGTGCGGGGAAATTGTGTCAGATATTTTCAACTGGTATAAATAGATCTTTTTATCATTTTTAGGTTACGTTTGGTGCACCTGAACACTTAGAGCCATTTTTATTTTACTGTATTGGGTAACTTTGTACTAGTTTAGCATTTAAACAATAGATTTTCTTTCCTTAATCAATTATTATGCATTTTATCTTAGTTTCTTCTTTAATTTCTTCATTTTTCATGAGTAGCTAAACCCTTAGCTAGGGTTGTGACCCAATCCTAGTATGGGTACTTAATGGATGATTGATTTAAGGTTTATTTATGATTGGTTATATGATATTTAGCCTAGTTCTTGCTTGAGTTTGGGAATTGATGGTTGCAAACGTTCATTCATGCCTAATTGACTTAGTCTTTACTTGATAAAGTGAGACTAAGTCTAAGAAAACTTGGCTAACAAGAATTTGGGGTGAACTCAAGAAATTGATAGTCCTAATTAAAGGGTTGAATCTAGAGATAGTAAGACCCGACTTGAGCATTTATCACTTATTTTGTGAGATACCCATTTAGACTTGCAAAAGCCAAATTGGGCAAAATTACTCAAACTACCGAGAGGTATAGAGTGAGTAATTGCGTGGGATTGCTATATTGTATCTAGATCAACTAAACATGCCCTAAAGCTCTAAATCTGTTAGGTAACCAACTAGGCGGAAGTCGCAACCCTAGATCTTTTATAACTTAAAAAACAACCAAAACCAAAAACATTGTCTCTTAGCTTTACAATTACAAGCATTAGCGTAAAAGTAGAAGTAGAAATAACAATAGAAAATGTGGAAGTGTAATCTTAGGCACGTCGTACATTTACACTAGGTATATACCGAATCTCACATCAAGCTCCCTGTGGAATCGACCCCAACTCGCGTTGGGTTTTTATTATTGCATCGACCGCCTCGCAACCTAAATTAGTAGTGTGAGTTTGGGCGACATCAAGCACCGTAAACGAGGGAAAAAGGAGTTTCTCCTGTACTTGATTTGATCGTTGTTCGATAGGCCCATAGAACTCCGAGAAACTCTTCGGGCCATTTGCCTTTTGCTGCTTCCAACCTTTTCTTGAGGTTTTGAATGATCACTTTGTTTGTCGACTCCGTTTGACTCGGGTGATAAGGCGAAGATGTGATTCTCTTAATTTATAAGTCTTCGAGGAACTTTGTATCTTTTGCACCAATAAATTGTGGCTCATTATCGCATGCTATCTCTTTTGGTATTCTAAACCTGCAAATTATATTTTTCCACAGGAAATCGACCACTTCGCGTTCTCCGATCTTCTTATAAGAACCTGCTTCCATCTCCCATTTCATGAATGGCCATGGGGACAGAACCGAATGTAAGGGTTCTGGCGGTTGATATACTAGTGATGCGTAGTGTTGGCACTTATCACATTTTCGTACGTAATCTTTGGCGTCTTGTTCCATGCGAGGCTAGTAATATATTTCCCGTATCAATTTCAGCACCAAAGACTCTACGCTTGAGTGATTGCCACATATCCCTTCGTGGATTTATCTCATGGCATAGTCAGCTTCTGACGCTCCTAAACACCGGGCCAGCGGGCCTTGGAAATATTTCTTATACAATTGGCCTTTCCTGAAGCTATAACGTGCAGCTTTGGTGCGTAAAACCCGTAATGCTTTGGGATCGCCGGGAAACTTCCCGTGCTCGAGGTAGTTAATTATTTCGTTCCTCCAGTCCCAGACCAGACTAGCCGAATTCACTTCGTAGTAACTATCTGTATCAAGGAATGATCTCATCAGTTGTACCACCGTTTCGAACTCCGATCTCTTTATTTCAGTCTATGAGCCTAAGTTTGCTAGTGCATCCGCTTCTGGATTATCCTCTCTCAGGATATGAGTTATTGACCACTCACAGAATCGTGCCAAAAGAGCTTAGACCTTTACCACATATTGTTGCATACGTTCTTCTTTGGTATCAAAGATCCCGTAAACCTGATTTACCACCAGATGTGAGTCGCATTTGATTTCCATAACCTCGGAATTAAGTCCCCGGGCCAATTCGAGCCCTGCAATCAGGTTTCCCCTTAAGCTTGCCTTAAGGTTTCCCCCGAAGGCATGATTAAAACTATTTCGTGCCTCGACCCTTTTACGTGCCATCCATAAATAAGGTCCAAACCTTGATGTCGATTCCGACACCATGACTTCCTCCTTGGTTGCCAAAAGTAGCAGTCCCGGACAAAAATCGGCCACGATGTCAGCCAAGACTTGTGACTTAATTGCAGTCCTGGTTTATATTCTATATCGAATTCACTCATTTTGACGGCCCATTTGGCCAATCTGCCTAAGAGTTCGGGTTTATGAAGGATGTTCCGCAGTGGAAAAGTAGTCACCACTGCTATTGGGTGGAATTGGAAATAGGGCCTCAGCTTTCGAGCGGCGACTACGAGAGCTAAGGCCAGTTTTTCCAAATGTGGGTAGCGAGTTTCTGCTCCCGTTAAAATTTTGCTAACGTAATAAATAGGAAACTGAGTACCTTCATCCTCCCGGACTAAAACCTCACTTACCGTAACGTCTGAGAGCAATGGAGGGCTTGATAAGTACTTCTTCAAGTCCCTCAAAGCCTACTGGCACTCTGGCGTCCATTCAAAATTGTTCTTCTTTTGGAGCAATATAAAGAAGCGATGGCACTTTTTTGATGACCGGGAAATGTACCTGTTCAAAGCTGCTAACCTTCATGCGAGTCTTTGAACTTCTTTCACGTTTGATAATTGATTTGGGATATCGTCTATGGCCTTGATTTTGTCGGGGCTTATCTCTATTCCCCTCTGTGAAACCAGAAACCCTAGGAACTTACCGGAGCTGACCCCGAACGCGCACTTTTTGGGGGTAAGTTTTATGTTATGCTTCCTCAGGATATCAAATGTTTCTTGCAAATGCTTAAGGTATTCACCTGCATTCCAAGACTTAACGAGCATATCGTCTATATAAACTTCCATTATTTTTCTTTTTTTTTTTCAAACATCTTATTTACGAGCCGTTGATAAGTAGCTCCGGCGTTTTTCAACCCGAAAGGCATTACATTGTAACAATATGTACCAAAATATGTTATAAATAAAGTCTTTTCCTGATCTTCTGGGTTCATCTTAATTTGGTTGTACCCAGAATAAGCATCCAGAAAACTTATTAACTCGTGCTCGGCCATGGCATCAATCATTTGATCAATATTTGGCAGTGGAAACGAATCTTTCGGGCAAGCCTTATTAAAATCTTTATAGTCTAAACATATACAAAATTTATTGTTCTTCTTAGGAACTACTAATACATTGGCTAGCCAGTCTAGATATCTTACCTCTCTGACCGAACCAATTTTAAGCAAGCGGGTTACCTCTTCTTTGATGAATTTATTCCTGGCCTCGACAATAAGGCGCTTCTTCTGTCGTACCGGTGGTACGATGGGATCCAAACTTAGCTTGTGTACGGCTATTTCTGTCGGGATAACCTGTCATATCCTCGTGCGACCATGCAAAACAATCAGCGTTAATTTTAAGGAATACAATAAAACTAAACTTGAGCTCGGGGTGCATTCCTGTTCCCAAGTGAAATTTTCTTTCTAAAAATTCTTCGAACAATGACATTTGCTCTAATTCCTCTACCGTGGATTTTGTTGCGTCCGTTTCTTCCGGAACTTGGAAATATCTCTACACTTGATATTGTTCTGACGATTCTACCGCTGGAATAACCTCTTCTAACTCGGGATTAGGCGCCAGTTCCTGTAATTGATATGTCGTGTGCTGTTGGAAACTGAGATTGCATTCATATCCTTTGTTGCCGGTTGGTCACCTCTTATCTGGTTGATTCCTTCGGGCGTTGGAAACTTCAGTAATTGGTGATACGTCGAAGGTACGACTTTCATCTCGTGTAGCCATGGCCTTCCTAAGATGATGTTGTATCCCATATCACCATCCACTACTTCGAAGAGAGTTGTTTTCATTACTCCTTTAGCGTTCGTGAGCAGCAGGATCTCTCCCCGGGTCGTCACGCTCGCAAGGTTGAATCCAGCGAAGAGTTTTGTTGCCGGAATAATGCTTCCGGTGAGTTTAGCTTGTTCCAATACTCTCCATTGTATGAGTTTAGCTCATCTTTGAATTGTTCTCGTTATTGAGACCTAATCTTCTCCCCCCTTCCCCATCGGATCCAACTTCACCCCTAGGAGTGTTGTTATCGACTCTCTATGTTATTTGGTCTGCGGGAACAACGGGAGGAATCAGATCACGCCTGTTTGCATTATTCGAAGCACCTGATAGCCCTTGCTTCAGTTCCGTCATAACATGATCCTACCGCGTGCGATGGCCTAGAATGATTGCATGTTTCTCTTACAGGATCCTCACAGCATCCGCTACTTGCTCCTCGTCAGCATCATCGGGAGTTCTCTCCCGAACCTGTCGAGGGTACCGTCTACTATGCACCGGCGTGGCGTCATTCCCCTCATTGTGGGTGTTACTGATTGAGTCCTCGAAATGAGGCTGATCCCCTCGAATTTCAGGGTTGTGTGCATCGTTAACAGTGTTATCTACCATTTTTTGCGATTTTTTCTGAGACAAAGTAGTCAAACACGTTAGTAAAAAAAGCAAGGATCAATTTAATGGCACGACTGTCTAGGCCCCACGGTGGGCGCCAAACTGTTTACCCGTAAAATGGTACAGTTGAATTTATACGTGATTTCTAGACAAGTGAACTAATTTGATCCTGAAATAATATAATAATTGAAGAAAATACACAATACTTAGCGTTAGAATGTAGATGAAATAGCAAATATGATGATTTCGTGAACAGGGTCCGTAAAATTTTCCGAAAAGTTTTTAGGTGAAAAATAGATTAAAATGTGAATTAGAGCTTTAAAACTCAACTGAGTTGACTTTGGTTAACATTTTGAGCAAACAGACTCGGGTCAGTATTTTGATAGTTTCAGTAGGCCCGTATCATGATTTGGGACTTGGGCGTATGCCTAGAATCAAATTCTGATGTCCCTAACCCGAGATATGAAATTTTGATGAAAACTTAAAAGTTTAAGTTCAAATAGTGACCGGAGGTCGAATTATGTGCAAACGACCCCAGAATAGAATTTTAATGATTCCAACAGCTCCGTATGGTGATTTTGGACTCAGGAGCATGATCGGAATTTTATTTGGAAGTCCGTAGTGAAATTAGGCTTGAAATGGCTAAAATAGGAATTTAAAGTTTGAAAGTTTGACCGGGGAGTTAACCTTTTGATATCGGGGTCGGAATCCAGTTTCGAAAATTTTCATAGCTACGTTATGTCATTTATGACTTGTGTTCAAAATTTGAGGTCAATTGGACTTGATTTGATAGGTTTCGACATCTAATGTAGAAGTTGGAAATTCTGAGTTTCATTAAGCTTGAATTGGAGCATGATTCGTGATTTTAGCGTTGTTTGATATGATTTGAGGTTTTAAATAAGTTCATATGTTATTTTAGGACTTGTTGGTGTATTTTGTAGAGGTCCCGAGGGCCTCGGGTGAGTTTCGGATGGTTAACGGATCAAAAATGGGACTTAAACAGCTGCTACAAAAGCTGCTGCAAATTTTCTTCTGCTGAGCAATTGAGCCTAGAGATCGAAGGCAAGTCTCGAGAGCCATAATCGAAGGCAGGCTCGAGAGCCATGATCGAGAGCCATGATCGAAGGCAAGGCTCGAAGGCCAGTGATCGAAGGCCAGCTCAAAGGCCAGTTATCGAAGGTCACTGATCGAAGGCCTAGGATCGAGAGCAATGACCAAGGCTAGTGATCTAAGGCCATAAAGATCGAAGCCATAATCGAAGGCCATGACCGAGGTCTAGCCCGGACAGATCTGTAAGTTTATAAAATTGGGAATTTCGTCCCATTTGCCCTTTTTGACGAACTTGAGCTTGAGCTGAAGCAATTTTTGACATATTTGCAAGCAAAAACAATTGGGTAAGTGATTCTAGCTCAGATTTGGTCAATATACACGAATATATCATTGTTTTCACCATTTAATTAGTGTTTTGAGATAGAAATTTAAGAAACTTTTAGAAATCTCATAGAAATAAATTTTTGAGATTTCGGTGTCGATCCGGAGTCGGATTTGAGTGAAACTGGTATGGTTGGACTCGCAATTGAATGGGTTGTCGGATTTTGTGAGTTTCGCCACATTCCGAGACGTAGGCCCCACGGGTAATTTTTGAGCTAATTTTGGATTTTATTGAAAAATATAGTATTTTCTTATAAAATTGATTTCTATAATTTTTGTTGACTGTATCGAATTAATTATGACTAGATACGAGTCGATCGGAGTCGGAAAATCGAGGAAAAAGCATAATACTTGATTAAATTGGAGCAAGTCGAGGTAAGTGACTTGTCTAACCTTGTGTGGGGAAAATTTTCCCTAGGATTGGTATTGATGTGATTATTAAAATGTGTTGAAAGTCGTATACATGAGGTGACGAGTGTGTACACGGGCTAAATGTGAAAGAATATATTTTTAAATTTTGTAGATCATTGTTGCGCATTTATTAAATTATTTTATCTTTTTATATTCTTCATCATTGATTTGAGATATATACTTTAAATTTGTTTGACGTTTTCCTGCTTATTGTTTTACCTGTTTAGTTGAAACTTGGTTTCTTTTATTCTGTGCATTATTTGAAGGTTGATTTTCTTTAAATTAAATATTATTAATATGAAGTATTTGACATTTTTAAACTTGATATTGAAGCAACGTATTAAAGATTTTGAAAAATTATTTTTCTGAATTATTTATTCCTGAATATTTTTGTAAGATTTTCGTACTCATTGTGATGGGGCCGTGAGCTCTTTATTGGGGGAAAATATTATTGATGATTTATTTTGGCATGAGTCGTGAGCTCTTTATCGTGAAAAAATATTGTTGTTGAATTATTTTGGCAAGTTGAATTATTTGAGCACTTGAGGTATAAATTGTGATATATTGTGATATTGATATGCTTGCGGTGGTATAAGGTCTAGGTATTGAAATGCATGTTGTAAGATAAGGGTGGCTTGATAAGCGTGGCTAGTAGAGGAAACTACTAGAAGTCATGCGGTGTGATAAGGATGGCCTAAACGCGGGATGCTATTTCGAAAAAAATATTTTCTTTAAAAATAAATTGTGAAGGTTCCCGCGGTGAGATAAGAAAATGAGACATTGTGAATTTATTTATGATTTGGGACTACGAGGCGATACCTCGGGAGTGCCCTTGTTGATATTGATTTATGGCCGCAGTTGCCTTTGATTATTTGTTGTGATTTTCTTAAAGTTGAAAGGAAATTTTGTTTGTTTCCACGAGAGACTAATTGCCATTATTTTGTGTAATTAAATGGTGACCTGCTATTTGATTTATTTCCATTGTCATTTATTTTATTATATTATTGACATTTTACCATGCTATTATTATTTTCCAGTAGGGCCTGACCTAACCTCCTCACTACTCTACCGAGGTTAGGCTTGGCACTTACTGGGTACCGCTGTGGTATACTCATACTAAGCTTCTGCACATTTTTTTGTGCAGATTCAGGTACACCTTATCAAATCAGGCATCCGTAAACTAGCTGTACGAGGAGACTTCGAGGTATATCTGCCAGTGATCGCAGACTCCGGAGTCCCCTTCTATCTTACTATGTTGTCTTCCTTATTTGCTTTAGACTCTGATGTATAGAGACATAGAGAATAAATTCTTAGAAGCTTGTGACTTATTTCTACCGGGCTTTGGGAGTTGAAATTGTTTGAATTATAGTTTATTTATCTCAGATTTCAATTTTTATTCTGTATTGATAGGCTTACCTAATCTTAGAGACTAGGTGCCATCACGACATCCTACGAAGGAAATTTGGAGTCGTGACACCTTTCCTGTGCTGAAATGTATAATATTAATGGCTTTCCAGGTATGGGGGCTGCCAGTACTGGAGGTTTCATCAGAAAAGACTTAATTCTTTCAAAAACATTTCTGCAAGCTTGGTCCCATTCAAAAGGAACCCCTTTCTTCATGAGGCGACTAAATGGTTTGCATCTTCCAGCCAGATTCGAAATAAATCTTCTAAGATATGCCAACTTACCTTGTAAGCTTTTTAATTCATGAATATCCTTAGGCTCGGGAATTTTCAAGATAGCATCCACCTTAGCTTGATCAATTTCGATACTTCGATGTCGAACAATAAAACCGAGAAAATTCCCAGAAGTAACTCCAAAGGCGCACTTCAACGGATTCATTCTGAGTTGGTATCTCCGAAGCCGTTCAAATAGCATCCTCAAATCTTTCAAGTGATCATCTTTCTTCCTTGACTTTACCACCAAGTCGTCAACATAACACTCCACGTTTTTATGAAGCATGTCATCAAATATATTTTGCATGGCACGTTGATATGTAGCACCATCATTCTTCAAACCAAAAGGCATTACCTTGTAGCAATATATACCTTTAGGGGTGCGAAAGGAAGTAAGTTCTTCATCCTTAGGTGCCATGTGAATTTGATTATATCCCGATGAACCATCCATGAAAGACATCGCCTCATATCCAGTCTTTGCATCAATCATTAGCTCAGGGATAGGAAGAGAAAATTCATCCTTAGGAAAAGTGTTATTTAGCTCCCTAAAATCAACACAAACTCAGACTTGGCAATTCTTCTTTATTACAGGGACGATGCTTGAAATCCATGTAGGATATTTAACTTCACGAACAAAACCAGCCTCAATAAGCTTGTTAACTTCGGTTTCAATCAAGGGAACCAGTTCAGGTCTGAAGCGACGTTGTGCTTGCTTCACAGGACGAGCACCTCGGTTGACAACAAGATGATGAAGAACCACCTTGGGGTCTAAACTTGGCATTTCTTTGTAGCTCTAAGCAAATATGTCTTTAAACTCCTTAAGTAGCTCAATATATTTTCTCTCTTCATCACCAGTTAGAGAGGCACTTACATATGTGGGCTTTGGATCTTCAACTACTCCGAGATTGACTTCTTTTAGTGCATCAACCGTTGTCTTCACCCCTTCTTCAAGCTCATGTGGTGCATATTTAGTGTCTCCATCCTCTTGAGGATCACCATCATTGAAAGATATGTGATGACATACATGAATATCAAGGCACTTTTCCTCGACTTCCATATAAGATGAAGCATTTTGTTCATCATGAATGGTGATATGATATGATGACCCCACACTTTCTTCATCTTCCTCCCGTTCTTTAGTGTGGGATATAGTATGAGCCTTTGCTTTGAGGACCTCTCTGCACGAAACTACAAGTTTGGTCTCTCGCCTCATTCTAGAAGGAATCAAACTTGGGCAGTCTGTGGTCAAAATATCCTTTTTAGCGAAGATATGTGCTCCAATCCTTCTATCACTTCCATGACGCTTGTTTTCCTTCTTCAGTGGTCCCAACCTATCAAAGACCGAGGTCCTTGATTTTGTAAGTCGATCAAATACAAAAGGCTTTTTATTAAGCGTCGTAGACACTTCTTTAGCAGTAATGTAGTTATAACTTGCCCTTTTAATGGAGATACGGATTGGCGGGGTTGTTTGTAACCCAATCCTTCACATGATTGCTTCAGTGGGTACCCTTTCTCCATCATCATTTCTTGAGTAGGGTTTGAAGCTTCAGGCGGAAGCTTTCCCAACTTGGATGGTTTATTGGGATCATATCCAGTTTTTGCTAACAACTTGTAGGCGTTTGGGTCAAAGCCCTCATCTGTGTGCTTTGCAGAAAATGCTAGATTTAGAAGAGAATTGTGGTTTGATGATTTGACAAACCCTTTAAGAAACTTTGTAGACGACTTAATTGCATCAATTTGCTTGATAGTAAGGGTCAAGTCTCCTAACACATTACCTTGCAGTTCAGAAGATGGATCTTCAACCTTCCTTGCCTTTGGGACGTAGCGAAGAACATGAGTCACTTTCTTACTTGAAGATGCCTCATTCACCTTGTTCCTATCATAAAGCACATGGTCTTTTTCAATCGTAATCTTTTCCTTGCTAGTTGTGACATCAACCTTCTTTGCAACACTTTTGGTCAGCATCACATCATCAACCTTAATCTCATTTGAGACATAATTCTTTAAGTAGAATTTCGCATCGGCAAAGTATGATTCAGACTCGGTAAAGGGCTTATCATCAGCAACTATCTTCTTTTCGACCCCATCTTCACAGTACTTCAAGCTTTTATGGTATGTGGACGAAACCACTTTGTTCTCGCGTATCCATGGCCTTTCTAACAAGATATTATACGAGGTCTTTGCATCGATCACGTGCATCCATGCACTCGAATGCAAATCTCCCATATTTATTTCTAATGTGATAGCTCATATAGCTCTTTGCCCCCTTGATTGAACCCTTGAATCATCAAACGACTTTCACATAGTTCATCCATCGGTATGCCAAGCTCTTTGACAGTACGAATTGGGAGAATATTGACGCCAGATCCATCATCAATTAAAATTCTACTTATTCCCTGCTCACGCACAAATCCAACCATAAATAGCAGACGATTATGGGGTGTTTCACCTAGCAAAATATCACCATTAGTAAATGTGATTTTTGCATCACAAATGTCCACTTCTTCAGAGATATGCTTAGTGAGTTTTTCAGACAAGAGAGGTGGAAGCAATGACATATCTTCCTTCTTTATCTCTTCTTCATCTACCTTATAACATGAGGCCTTGATATCTTCACGGGAAGCTTGCATGCGTAACCAGCCTGGCAGGAATTTATCCAATGGTACTGGACAACATAGCCTTTGATTGTGATTCTCGTCCATTTTTGTTTTCTTCCAATTTTTGTCTATCATTTTCTTCTTGGGTATTTTCACCATTTTACCTCTAGTCAATTGCTTACCTGACTTCCTTTGTGAATTTGTCTTGCAGCGTCTCTGCCTAGTAACAAGAATCCAACCTTCATCATCAGTTTGACCATCACGTGATTCACTTTCCTCTTGAGATGTTTCCTCCACTATTACTTTATTCACTATAGGGAGAAGCAATGGTTTGCTCACATAGATAGGTTTAAAGTCACCAAATTTAATCATGTTTGGTGATGATGCACTTTGGATGCTATCAAATTCATGTACTTCGATAAAATTGCAAAGGACGGTGGGATCAAGTGAACCAAAAGTGACAGAGACTTGATTCAAACTTTCTTTTTCATCCTTGAGCAAGATTTTTCCTTCAACGGCCAAGTCCATGACTTTCTCCTTGAAGATAAAGCACTTTTCAATAGGGTGGCCAATCAACCGATGGTACTTGCAATAATTTGGATCATTAGTCCTTCCAACTTCGTCTGGCCGTTTTATTTAAGGTAACTCAATGAGTTTCAACTCAAGCAGTTCTTAAAAAATTGTTGGGACGTCAGAGTCCAAGAATAGATATTCTTTTGCTTGCATTTTCTTTAGATTTAACTTTCAGCCAGCTTTATCCTATAGGGACGTTGTCTTCATACTTTGCTTCTTACTCACTTCTGTAGTGACCTTTAATGGCAAGGCATTAACATTCATTGATTCCTTGCTCTCAGACTTCGGCACGAACTCGCCTCATTTTTTTATTTCTTGTTTATCCTTTACTTTACGAGGTTCATAAATAGGTGGCCCTTGATTTCCACTTGAAGACATGCTTAACTCCATAGCATGAGCACGTGTAGCTAATTCTTCAAAAGACTTAGGCTTGATACCCTGTAGGATATAGCGGAGTCACCACTGCATTCCTTGGATACACATTTCTATTCCAGAAGCTTCACTAAGTCTGTCTTTGCAGTTGAGGCTTGAATTCCTCCATCGATTGATGAAATCAACAACTGGTTCATTCTTCCATTGACGCGCATTTGTGAGTTCAACCATACTTACAGTGCGCCTTGTGCTATAGAAGCAATTGAGAAATTCATGTTCGAGTTGATCCCAGCTATCGATGAAAATAGCCTCGAGATTAGTGTAATAATCAAAAACATTTCCTTTTAAGGAATAGACAAATTACTTGACAAGATAATCTCTATAGGTTCCAGCATTATTACAAGTTTCGACGAAATGTGCAATGTGTTGCTTTGGATTTCCTTTACCATCAAATTGTTGAAATTTTGGGGGTTGATAACCTGCAGGTATCTTCAAACTATCAATTCTCACAGTGTATGGCTTCGCATATGCGAAAGAAGACTTGGCAGCAACATCGTACTTATCTTTGATGGTTTCCATGATGAAGTCTTTCAATTGATCAATGGGAATAACCCCATCAGATGAAATCTGAAGTTCTTTAAGAGTCGTTGTCTGCCTTGCAGATAAGTCTCCTTTATCTTGAATCATAGGGAGCTTTCTAGGAGCATGACTTGAATCTCCCTCCATCATGCTTTCAACTCTATCTGTGAGCTTGACAATTTTATTATCTTGGTCTTGCATATGCTTCGTTAACCATTCAATTGCCTTTGTTAAATTTGCGAGTTGTTCTTCAACAGTTAAAGTGTTAGTCACAATTGCTTGGATAACCATCGTGGATGGTGGAGCAAAGCATGGATTTTCTCTTACACCATACTTTGAGTAGAACAACTCACGTGGAGTGCTTGGAGCAGATCCAGTGATCAATACATCATCATCATCATGTGTGATGAGATACTTAGATCTAGATGGGGTAAGTAGAGCTAATGTCTTCTCAACAATTTTGGCAATGTTCGCTCCTTCTTCCAATTCAGGTGGAAATGATCTTGCCCCCTTTAAGGATCGAAAATCAAAGATAGAAACTGATGCAGACGGCATTTAAAATGCTTGTTATCCCAGTAAGTTTGCCTTGTTCCTAGTGACAGGTCCTACGCTTTCTATAGTAGCATCCATCAAGTTTTCCACATCAGATGAAAACTTGGAATCTGTAGCCTTAGCGGTCGTGAGTTTGAAGTTGATCTTCTTAGGAGTCATTTCTGTGTTCTTGAAATTTGATAATTTGAAGAGATGAGAGGTAGAGATGGTCCCACTAGGCGTGCCAGAAATTTGTAACAATAAATTTTCGAGTCGAGAAAAATATATAATCAAGACTGAAAAATTGCATAACAAATACAGTATTTGATTTCAATAAATAATGAGTGTTACAATCTCTACGGTATTCTTCTGATTTTTCAACAATGTATTAGTGAGCTTGATTTTGATTTTGATTCAAGGGCTTGTAAAGCTTGGTCTTGAATCTCCTTCTTGAACTTGAATTTGGATTTGATCATGAACAAGTAATTTGATCTTGAACGCCTTGGTATTTGATTTGGCTTCGTTCTTGATCTTGAACTTGAACTTGTAGCTTGAGTGCTTGAACTTGTAGCTTGTAGAGAAATGTGCGGCGTTTGATCCACGAGCTCTTTACTTGCTTCTTGTTATTACTTCTGGTATCTTCTAACTTTATGAAAACCTCTATTTATAGTTGTAGGGAGTGGTGTGGCTCTGCGATTTGATTGGTCTGTTTGAATTGACCAATACCATCTAAACACTGGGCACAACTCCATTGGTAGTTGACTTGACTTGGTATGCCACCCTTTTTTGACATATGTCATGATTTCATTGGCTCATTTATTTGGTTTGGATTGCCATATCACTTGACACGTGTCATAATTTTATTGGCTCGTTCTTTTGACTTGGATTTCCACGCCACTTGACATGTGGCATGAGTCAGGGCTTTAACACGGGCTACTAGCCATATGGACTTTGGGCTAGTAAAATGGGCTCGTCTTTTAGAGTCCAATTAAATGGACCGACCCAAATAATAAAATGTACTTTAATTAAATCCATGGTGGATTTAAATAATTAATTTTAATTTGAGCTTAACATTTATTGAATGTAGGAATTTATCCAAACTTAATATGAATTTTAATTCCACAAAATTCATGTGCTTACAGTAACGCTGAGCATAAATGTCAAATTCTCTCTAATGGACCGTCGCTCTTAATACGGTAGAATATTCCTTAATAAATGTTACCGGACGCAGGGCATTTAATACACTTTTATGAATGTTATTCGTTCCGGTGACAAGTATAGTGGCTGCGTTCAGTTCTCAGCCATTTCATCTTGGATTCCACGTGTCCTCCTTTTAGTCAGTCGCATGCCATATCATATTTTACTATATACAAATATGTCATCATAATGTAGTATTTATAAGTTATACCATTATTTGTATCAAGTAGTAGTAACGTCATTAAGTCAACTGTTCTTTGGTGTTTGCTAGATCTTTTAATTTTTTAGTAAAAACGGGTGACATACCTTACCTAAATAATAGAAACATCACAGATGTATAATACGAGAATGTGAATTTTAGAATTATCAATTAATATAACACAAAGCACTTATTGGATACAACAATATAATGTACTTATATTCCTATATTAGTCGGCATTGACTAGGACTTCCAAGGGATTCCTCATTTTTGAATAGCCGGCAGTTAGGTTGGAGTATATACTATAGTAATTGGCGGATTTATGTATAACATCTAGAAGTCATTGGATCCCATAAATTTCGAAAGAAATTTG
>AWOL01S0078502.1:0-20220 GCA_000715115.1 Nicotiana otophora | reverse complement strand
CCTTCAGTGGATTGGCGACAGACGATGCCCAGGGTTTCCTGGAGGAGTGTCACCGCATTCTTCATACTATGGGTATTGTGGAGACGAGCTGGGTTGCTTTTGTTACGTTCTAGATCAGGGGAGCGGCTTATTAGTGGTGGCGGGCATATGAATTGGGTTGNATTGGGTTACCCGGCCGAGTCAGCTTCACTTACATGGGTTCAATTTTTAGAGATGTTCTTGAGAGAGTTTGTACTTCAGTCCCTTTGAGATGTATGGCACGCGGAGTTTGAGAAGCTACGCTAGGGCACTATGTCAGTGTCAGAGTATGCCGTTAGATTCAGTGATTTGGCCAGACATGCACCTATTTTGGTCGCTACAATAGAGAGTGTGTCTGTAGATTCATTGAAGGGCTCAGGCATGATATTTGCTTAAGTATGGCTCGAGAGTTAGAGTCGGATGTTTTGTTTCAGTAGTAGTAGGGATCGCTCGCCAAGTGGAGGGCATGTGGGATCAGGAGAGAAATGTCAGGTGGGGCCATGAGAGAGAGGACATGCGAGGTCAGGAGAGAGGGGATAGGGAGGCTAGGAGGCCTCGTAGACTTTAGAGATCTACTGGTCCTTATTTTGGAGGTAGGGTACGATAGAGTAGAGGTTTTATGGGTCAGCAAGTTCAGTTTGCACTTCAGGCTTCGCACGGTGTTTCAGGTATTGATGGGTCTCAGAGTACCCGTACCGTATAGTTCCCACAGCCACATCAACAGAGGGGTTGCTTTGAGTGTGGAGATACCGGCCACATAGTGAGAGATTGTCCCCAGACTCCAGACAGATGTGTCACAACGGGGTATTAAGGCGAGTAGAGGGTGCCCAAGAGGGGGAGGCCCGATCCGTTGATGTGTTTCATATAGTAGGATTGAGGCCGCTACGACAGATGATGTCATACAGGTATGCTTTTGATTTGTTACAGAGGGGCACCATTAGTATTTTGTTTCGGTTCTGCTTATCGGGGCGAGTTCACTTATTTGTTGCTTCATTTATGGGTGAGTTTCATGATTAGTACTCTGCTTATGTGTTTACCCCTGTTGGGAGATTCTATGAGCAGTAGCTCGGGTCTATTGTTTGTTTTTATCCATTATTGAGAGTTGCGAGGCTAGAAGTGAATTCATGTTGTCCATTATGGTAGGTTTGATGTGATTCCTGAGTAATTTGGTTACGATTCGTGATTTGATACTCTACCGGGTGAGAGTTTAGTAAGTGTTGTGATTTTATTGGCAGAATTGAGTTAGTGGAAGATTTTCATTGGTATGATGTGTATTCGACCTGTGATTTAGAGTTGAGGGTGAGACCCTCGCGATTCTATATGATTTGATATGTTTGAGCCGAGCTGCGTGCCGCGGTGGAAGTTATACCAGGATGAGATCCTTATGATTTGATCATATACTTTAATTTTTCCTTTTAAATTGATTCGTAGGATTAGAGTTGTGCCTGTCGGGCTTGTTCGATATTCTCTTATGTGTTTCTCTTTACATATTCAATCATTTTTCGTTCTGTGCTTCTTGAGTTTTAGCTTGCGGGGTGTGTGCCCAGTAGTGTTAGTTGTGACTTGCTAATTTGGGTGTATAGTTAAGAGGTCTTCATGTTTCATGCATCATTGTCAGTGTTGTGGAGGTTTGAAATAGGGTTCTAACGGATATGAGGCTAATTGTCGGTGCTGGTTTTGATTACGGGCAACTATTATGATCAAAAATATTTTTATGGGCCTATGTGTGGCGTGTCATTTTGAGTGGTCGTACCTTGTGGGTGTAGGCATAAGTTGTTGCAACTGGTTGAGACTGATACCGGGTATGGATTTAGAATCGGGTCTTTTGGAGATGAATGGAAGGTGAGAATTTTGACTCTAAGGCTTATCGGTGTTGGTAGAAAGGATAAATTACATTTGAGATGGTGTTGTCGGGCTTATGTGTATTGGGGTGTCGTGGGGTCACCCGTGGGTGTATGTTGGATACTGAAGACTTCGAGGCGATTCTTGGCATGTTCGAGGACAGAAGATTGTTTAAAAGGGGGAGGATGTAACGACCCGACCGTTCATTTTGAGAATTTAAGTCCCGTCTGGCGGCATAAGGTCTTGAGCAGCTTCGTATTATGTGTATTAACTTATGTGCGTGGTTGAATTCAGTTACCGGATGATTCAGAGTCAAATCGGAAGGAGGATTCAAGTTTTGGAAGCTTAAGCAGTAAGAGTTGACCGAAATTTGACTTTTTGTGTAAACGACTACGGAATGAGTTTTGGATTATTCCAATAACTTAGAATGGTGATTTTGGACATAGACGTGCGTCCGGATTTGGATTTGGAGGTCCATAGAGTAATTTGGAGCATTTCAGCGAATGTTGAAAAAGTTGAAGTTTTGAAGGTTGAGAGGTTTGACCAAGAGTTGACTTTGATGATATCGGAGTCGAAATGCAATTCCGAGAGTTGGAATAGTTCCGTTATGTCATTTGGGACTTGTCTGCAAAATTTGACGTCATTCCGGGTTGATTTGATAGGTTTCGGCGCTAGTTTTAGAAGTTGTAAGATTTGAAAGTTCATAAGTTCGATTCATGGTGTGATTCGTAGTTTCAACATTGTTTGATGTGATTTGAGACCTCGAGCAAGTCCGCGATAGGATATGGAACTTGTTGGTATGTTTAGACGGGGGCCTCAGGTGTATTTCGGATGGGCTACGCGCCAATTTCTTCTATTTTTGGACTGATGTTTTCTGTCATCTGGTTTCCTTAATCGCGTCCACGTCACTTCCTTCGCATTCGCGTAGTTTAATTTTGGAGGATGAATTATTTGTTCTCCGCGTACGCATAACTCCTTCCACTATTGCGGAAGCCTGCCTTCCCCTTCTTCGCATTTGCATCCTCTCCATCGCGTTCGCGTAGTATAAACTAGGAGCTGGTGACCATTTCCTCTACGTGCTCGCATTGTTCTATCCGCGAACACGTAAGTGTGCTTTCTACTCCTTCGCGTTCGCGTGCCGCTTCACGCATTCCTGGGCCATTATTTCCCTTCTTCGCGATCACACATGCTTGTTAGCGATCGCACAATACCAATTCCGAGCAGTAGCCATTTCCTCTTCGGATTCGCACATGCTTGATAGCGATCGCGATGTACAAACACCTGAGCAACAAAATATATTTTTTCAAATCGAGGGTTTGGCCATTTTTATCATATCTTGACTTGTGGAGCTCGGTTTTGAGCGATTCTTTGTGGGTTTTTCAAGAAAATCGATTGGGTAAGTGTTCTTCACCTAGAATTTATTATATTCCATGATTTTATCTTTATTTTTATCATTTAATTTGTGTTTTGAGTTGAGGAAAATGGAGGTTTTTGAAGAAAAGTTTCAAAATGAAAAATCATGATTTGAGGGACCAATTAGTATCGAAATTTGATAATTTTAGTATGGTTGAACTCGTATCGGAATAGGTCTTCAGGTTTTGTGAAATTTGTCGGGTTCCGAGGTGCGGGCTCGGGGGGGCGATTTTTAGATTTTGATAAAGATTGAGGCTTTATGATCCAGAATAGTTTCTTATGAGTTTTATTTGTGCTTTGAAGTTATTTTGGTTAGATTTGAGCCTTCCGTGGGCCATTTCACCCGAGAAGTTCATTTTTGAGTATCAGTCTGTCTTCTTTGAGGTAAGTATCTTGCCTAACTTCGTGTGGGGGAACTACCCCTTAGGATTTGAGTCTTCTATGCTAATTGTAGTCCGTGTACGCGAGGTGGCGAGTATGTGCTCAGACTTATTTGTAGAAAATTGGCCTTTTAGGGTTCTTAGGCCCTTGTATTCACTGAATATGCAGTTCTGCTTGTTATGATTACGCTTCTTAATCACTAGTTTTACCTCTACCTGCTTAATTAGATTTAATTGCTTCATGATTCACTATATTGCTTATTTGATTCATATGTGCCTTAACTGAAATTGTTACCTTTCTATTGCCATGTTATCATTTCCCTAAACGCCTATCTTTATTTGAAATTATTACTATCTCTTCTGTAATTGTTTAGCCTTAATTGAGGTTATGGTTATCTTTCCGTTGTTTCTTCTTAGCTGAATTTGTTGTATCTCTTTCCTAATTGCCCAACCTTAAAAGAAGTTAGATATCCTATATTTTGGTTGACTTGTCCTTATTTGGAATTATTCGACTTGTGTTAGCTCCCTCGTTATCGAACTGTATATTGTGGACCGTTGTTACATAGTATTTCCTTTCTTGTTGAAATGTTCTTATTATGACTAGCATTCTCGATTGTGGCTGCTCCTTATGAATTAGTTCCTCTGTTTCTTTAAGTTATGGAATCTCTGATTTGACTTATTTGTCGTACCCTTGTTGTCATTGTTGTTGTTGTACTTGTTATTGTGATGCACTAGGTTTCTGCCGTGCGGTTGTTGTTATTGTGATGCACAATGTTTCTGTCATGCGAGTGTTATTGGGTTGCACGAGGTTTCTACCGTGCTATTGTTACTATTGATATTTGCACATGCGGCGTGACAAGGCGGGATATATATATGTGGGTTGAGCATGTGGCAAGACAAGGTGGGAACTTTATTATGCACGTGTGGCGAGACAAGGTGGGAACATTATTATGCATGTGTGGCAAGACAAGGCGTGCATTCACTTTACTATTGCACACGTGGCGAGACAAGGTGGGTTGTGTCAGGGATTAATTTGTGATGACTTGTGATAGCCTGGGGGCATTCTTGTTGTTGATTTTGTGTAGTGGTGCACTTACCTGTGTGAGTTATATCTTATGGAAAATTGTGGGAAAACATTCTACGTGTTGTCCATTTCTTTTTCTATACTTACTAGCTGGCATAAACTATGTTAGAATACTTGCACAAGCGAACACGTAGTTAAGCACTCTTATCGGTTAAAGAGGATTCTTGATATTGTTGAGTATAGATGTACCTCCTTTCTTAATTGCCTTCTATGTGAGAATGGCTCTATTTGACACGTGAGTCGTCAGTGCGGTTATAAATTATAATGAGAGCACAGGATTCTCAGTGTTAGGGTTCATGAAACTGAGACCTATGAGTTGTGAATATTCTTAGGTCCGGTACCTCGTGGAGGTTATTGGCTAAAACTCGGTGTGAAAGTGGTCGTTTTGTTGAGTTGTTATTTTTCTTTCATTTATTTGTGATCACCGGATTTAGACCCTGTTTCTGTACATCTACTGTGTCATTATTATGGTATTCCGCTAATAGTTGTTGTTTTCCTTTCTTACTGAAATTTTCGTATTATTTGTCACTTCGCGTAGTCTTTATGTATCTATCATACTCTGTTGTTCTTGTACTTATACTTGTTTAGTTTATTTAGTCCAGTATGTATCTTGACTGTACCTCGTCACTACTCCACTGAGGTTAGTCTTGATACTTGCTGGGTACCATCATGGTGTACTCATACTACACTTCTTCACACTTTTGTACAAATCTAGGTATTTTCGAAGTCAGTTGACCATTAGCTAGCTGTGCAGATTGTTGCTGCGGAGACTCGAGGTAAACCTGCTGCTGCGTTCGCAGGCTTTAGAGTCACCTTTTGATTTGTATTCACACTATAGAGCTTATGACTTGTACTACCAGTTTTGGAAATTATAAATTTTGTAGAGATTTCTATTTCAAAAATTGTTAGATGTTATTTAATTATTATTATTATTCCCTAAGACTAGGTGCCATCACGATACCCAACAGAGGGAAAATTGTTAGAACTGTGTGAAGACGACCCCGAATGGAGTTTTGATGTTCCAATAGCTCTGTAGGGTGATTTTGGTCGTAGGAGTGTGTTCGGATGTTTAATTAGAGGTTCGTAGGCCATTTTAGCGTCAATTGGCGAAAGTTAGAAAGTTGGATGATTTTTGGCAAGTTTGACCGGGAGTGGACTTTTTGATATCGGGGTCGTATTTTGATTCCAGAAGTTGAGTAGGTCTGTAATGTCAGTCATGACTTGTGTGCAAAATATGAGGTCGATCAAACTTGATTTGGTAGGTTTCGGCGTCGGATGTAGAAGTTTGAAGTTTTGAAGTTCATTAGGCTTGAATCGATGTGCAATTCATATTTTTAGCATTGTTTGATGTTATTTAGAGGCTCAACTAAGTTCGTATAATATTTTAGGACTTATTAGTATGTTTAGTTGGGGTCCCACGGGCGTTGGGTGGTTTCCGGATGGTTAACGAATCAATTTGGACTTGGGAGAATGGCTGAAGTGCATTAGTTCTGGTGTAATCGCACCTACGCAAGATTGACCGCAGGTGCAAGCTCGCAGAAGCGAGCATTTGGGCACAGATGCAGGGCTGGAAGAAATGGCCTGTGGTCACAGGTGCGGTGTGAAGGCCGCAGAAGCGGAGTCGCTTATGCGGAAGAGTGACTGCAGAAGCGGAATTTGGCAAGGAAGTTGGGACCGTAGAAGCGGCTGGGAGGCCCGCAGAAGCCAGTCCGCAGGAGCGGATGAAGAGACCGCAGGAGTGAGGGAAACCTCAGAAGCGGGTATGTTGTCGCTTCTGCGACGCCGTAGATGCGGATAAGCTTTCGCAGAAGCGGAAGTGTTGGACAAAACACTTAAATATAAGGGTTCGCAATTTTGCATTATTTTAAACATTTTGAGCTTGGGTCTTGGCGATGTTTGAGAGAATTTTCGAGGGATTTCTTGAGGTAAGTCTCTTGTACTCATTTTTGATCAATAATCTTGTTTCCCCATTGATTTTTCACCTAGTTTGTGCGTATGTAAGGTGGAGTTTGGGAGTTTGAGGCTAGGAATTTGGAGAGTTTAATTTGGGGATTTGAGTGGTGACCTGGTGTCGAATTTGAGTAATTTTGGCCTGAGTGAACTCGATATCGAATGTGTGTTCATATTTTATGACTTTTACCCGTTTCCGAGACGTGGGCCTGGGTTAACTTTTTGGGAAAATTTTTTGATTCTTTGCTAAAGTCGCAGTTTCATTATTTAAATTAATTTCTTGTAGTTATATTTATAGTATTAATTGCTTTTGGCAAGATTTGGGCCGTTCGGAGTCGGAAAGTCGAGGGAAAGGCATTCTCATTGATTGATTGATATTGATTTGAGGTAAATGACTTGTCTAACCTTATGTGGGGAAAATCCCCTTAGGATTTGGTACTGTTGTAACAATTTGTGATATGTGAGCGCCGTGTACGTGAGGTGACGAGTACGTACACGGGCTAATGGTGAAAATTCTGGTTCTTGCTGAGTAGTTTTTTTTTAAATTCCTTAACTGAGTTGCCTTAACATGTGTAGCTGTCATGTTCAGCCTAGTATCACATGTCTACGTGTCTTAACGTTTACTTGAAATTTGTGCAACATGCTAAGTTGAATTACTTGCTTTCGTGATCTTGTATTCAGTCTTTAACTGTATGATTCCTTGCTGTAAGTTCGTTGTTCCATAGGTTATGAGTTGTGTATTTACTTTTGGGACTATGAGGCGGTACCTTGGGAGATCCCCCGTTGCATATTTATTTTTGAGACTACGAGGCGGTACCTTGAGAGATCCCCTGTTGTGCATTTATATTTGGGACTACGAGGCGATACCTTGGGAGCGCCCCTGTTGGTTTCCTCTATTTGCTATGATGTTACCTTTCTGAGATTTCTCGTTGTTCATTTCTCAGTCACTTAATTGTATTATTATATTTTATGCCTCATTACCTTTTATTCCAGTAGGTCCTAACCTGACCTCATCACTATTCTACCGAGGTTAGGCTTGGCACTTACTGGGTACCGTTGTGGTGTACTCATACTATACTTCTGCACATCTTTTTGTTAGATCTAGGTTCTTCCTACCAGGGCAAACACATGTGAGCTGGACCGTACGTAGAGACTTCAAGGTATATCTGCCAGTGTCCGCAGACCTCGGAGTCCCCCTCTATCCTTATTATGTTGTTTTTCTTATTCCTTTTAGACTCTGATATATAGAGACACTTAGTATTTTCTCTTAGAAGCTTGTGACTTGTTTCTACCGGGTCTTGGGAGTTGTAAATTAATTGAATCGCAGATTGTATTTATATTTCATGTGTTGGGATTTGAGTTCAGTTTTACATTTAGCTATTCCGCAAATTATTAGGCTTACCTAGTCTCAGAGACTAGGTGCCATCACGACATCCTACAGAGGAAAATTAGGATCGTGACATGCCGGCACTATCGTAGCACTCTTTTATTTCTGTTAGAGACTCTGTAGACATAGTGTGGGTTGTATCTTGTCTTTGGGAAGGTTAAACTGAAAATACTGTAATTGTATCATTTGTTCCACTTTAACTATAATTATATAGTTTACTGTTTTGGAGGCTTGCTAATGACGTAACTAATGGAAATGAACTGGTGTTATTCCCATGACCTCTTACTATCTAATTAATGAAATGTATTCTTCTCTCTATTCATGAGTGAGTTGGGTAGACGACATTGTCCAGGCTTGCTCGACCGGGGTAACTCTGTTGAGCGCTGGTCGCGCTCCCCGAGGTCGGGGCATGACAATTGGGACGGGATTGATGTACTGAGATTATTTCTCTTATTGGGATGAGATGATTGCTAGCAAAAGGTGATGTCGACCCACACGACATTGTGGTGAGACGACTTACCCGATCGAGCAGAGGTTGAATACCATGCTACACACATGGTGGTGTTGTGTTTGGATGTCGAGCCTCATACTTTGGGGAGAGACGACTTAGCTGATCGGGTAGAGATCGGACTCCGTGCTATAAGCATGATGGTGTATCGACGCTAAAGATCTCCCGACCTCAAACATTGATTTTACTTGAAGATTTACCCCACTCTTGACTTGGTATTGTATTATTATTTGTTTTTTATCATTGATTTCATGTTCCTCTCCTTTTGTATTGTTACTCCACTTCTTAAGAGGGTGTTTAGCCTTACATACTAGTACTATTTCATGTGTGCTAACGTTTCTTTTGCTGGGGATGCTGCATCTTTAATGGATGCAGGTGGTTCTACAGCAGGCGACATCGATCAGTGATAGCGGTACATCATCTTCTCAGCTGACTTGGTGAGTCCCACTTCATATCAGGGTCTTGTGTCTTTTGCTTTATGTGTATAGTGTTTGGAGGTATAGCCGTTGCCTTGTCGCCGACATTATCATATTATTCTTTGTATCAATTAGAGGCTTCGTAGACATAGTGTGAGTTGTATTTTGATTTGGGTACGTTAAACTAGAAATGTTGTACTTGTAACACATGTTTCCTCTTATAAGCTACGAATGTGTAATATATTTTTAAAATCGTGAATGAAGTAATTAATGGTAATGAAATTGGTATTGTACATGAAATCCTCTCATTGCCTAACTAATGGTATACATCTTCGCTTTATTCATGGGTAAGGTCGGGTATAAGGCATCGAGTATGCTTGCTTGACTGGGATATCTCAATTGAGCGCTGATCGTGCTCTCCAATGTCGGGACGAGACGGTGTAAGACTTATGAACCTGGTGTATACTGAATCACATAACACATGAAAACATGCTAATAGAGGAAACATGATTACATCGATTACTTCCAACGCAAAAGAGATATAAACATATAGGGTTCCGCAATCCGACACTTGAGTACTGAATTAACACCTGTACATGACTAACAATACAAACTACACAAGTCTACGAAGCCTCTATGAGTGTTTGACAACAGTACTACTATCGGGATACGACCCCGACCTATCCATAAAGTCTATACATATGCACATTATAAAATGACTAGACTCCGCCAAACTCCGGGTAGAAATGGAGCTTACCGAACATTCGTCGAACGCCTGTAACTGCCTACTGGGGAGGCCTGCCAACCTGAGTATCTGAACATACAACATGAATTTAGCGCCCTCGGCAAAACATACGTGAGTACGGATGCAATTGTACTCGTATATAAGACAAACCAAATAATAATAAAGGAACAAAAGCTCATAACAGAGACAACTGAAATATGATAAATCAGAAAGCTATGAAACAACCTACATGAATACATATCAGATCTCACTGTTCTTATGTTACAAGCGTCTCTTTGAGTGCTTGCTAAGTTATATGGAATCATATTACTTGTCGGCTTGTGATTGTTACATAACCGATAAGTTGTTTTAATTCTGGAATATAGTGAGCCGCATAGGGCATATAACATGTGAAAACATTCCTGTGCGAGGCACACCGTTTCCATTCCCCCGTATATTAATGCACCAAACTTCCTTTTTATTGAAGTTGAACTTAAAATTGAATTACAGACTTATAATTTAAAAAATATTTTTACTTATTCTTTCGCAAAANAGAGATCGGACTCCGTGCTATAAGCATGATGGTGTATCGACGCTAAAGATCTCCCGACCTCAAACATTGATTTTACTTGAAGATTTACCCCACTCTTGACTTGGTATTGTATTATTATTTGTTTTTTATCATTGATTTCATGTTCCTCTCCTTTTGTATTGTTACTCCACTTCTTAAGAGGGTGTTTAGCCTTACATACTAGTACTATTTCATGTGTGCTAACGTTTCTTTTGCTGGGGATGCTGCATCTTTAATGGATGCAGGTGGTTCTACAGCAGGCGACATCGATCAGTGATAGCGGTACATCATCTTCTCAGCTGACTTGGTGAGTCCCACTTCATATCAGGGTCTTGTGTCTTTTGCTTTATGTGTATAGTGTTTGGAGGTATAGCCGTTGCCTTGTCGCCGACATTATCATATTATTCTTTGTATCAATTAGAGGCTTCGTAGACATAGTGTGAGTTGTATTTTGATTTGGGTACGTTAAACTAGAAATGTTGTACTTGTAACACATGTTTCCTCTTATAAGCTACGAATGTGTAATATATTTTTAAAATCGTGAATGAAGTAATTAATGGTAATGAAATTGGTATTGTACATGAAATCCTCTCATTGCCTAACTAATGGTATACATCTTCGCTTTATTCATGGGTAAGGTCGGGTATAAGGCATCGAGTATGCTTGCTTGACTGGGATATCTCAATTGAGCGCTGATCGTGCTCTCCAATGTCGGGACGAGACGGTGTAAGACTTATGAACCTGGTGTATACTGAATCACATAACACATGAAAACATGCTAATAGAGGAAACATGATTACATCGATTACTTCCAACGCAAAAGAGATATAAACATATAGGGTTCCGCAATCCGACACTTGAGTACTGAATTAACACCTGTACATGACTAACAATACAAACTACACAAGTCTACGAAGCCTCTATGAGTGTTTGACAACAGTACTACTATCGGGATACGACCCCGACCTATCCATAAAGTCTATACATATGCACATTATAAAATGACTAGACTCCGCCAAACTCCGGGTAGAAATGGAGCTTACCGAACATTCGTCGAACGCCTGTAACTGCCTACTGGGGAGGCCTGCCAACCTGAGTATCTGAACATACAACATGAATTTAGCGCCCTCGGCAAAACATACGTGAGTACGGATGCAATTGTACTCGTATATAAGACAAACCAAATAATAATAAAGGAACAAAAGCTCATAACAGAGACAACTGAAATATGATAAATCAGAAAGCTATGAAACAACCTACATGAATACATATCAGATCTCACTGTTCTTATGTTACAAGCGTCTCTTTGAGTGCTTGCTAAGTTATATGGAATCATATTACTTGTCGGCTTGTGATTGTTACATAACCGATAAGTTGTTTTAATTCTGGAATATAGTGAGCCGCATAGGGCATATAACATGTGAAAACATTCCTGTGCGAGGCACACCGTTTCCATTCCCCCGTATATTAATGCACCAAACTTCCTTTTTATTGAAGTTGAACTTAAAATTGAATTACAGACTTATAATTTAAAAAATATTTTTACTTATTCTTTCGCAAAACCCTAAAGCGAAACAACAATCTTTCATTTTTCACATACTAGAGGTACATATTGGGGTTATTTGCACAAATATGATACTTTTGTGTTACTATTAATTTTTTTTATTTATGGTAAAAAAAGTCTGAGAAAAATATGGGCAAGACTTTTTCTCATGCTAAGTTGGATTTTCCTTAATAATTAATAATAGTAATCGATAGAAATTTATCACAAATTCTAGCTATCATCATAAGTATGCTTTGATCTGATTTAGAAAATCAGGAGCATACTTTAAAATTTTAGCGCGGGATAATTTTCTTAAAATATTTCTTAACTGGATCAAAATATAAACCATAGTTTAAAAGAGGTCCATCTATCATAATTTCTTGTACATAGTGGGCAGTGGCCACAGAAAGCCTAAAAATCACCCAAACTGAAACCCATAAACCGATATCCATACCCAAGCCGAAAACAATCAAAATAAATTCTATCCAAATACAATTCAGTCGCGGTTTCCATTCTTCTAACAAGATCTATACTATACTATCTTTTATTATCGTGTGTGTGATAATAACCCAAAGTTCACCCTTTTTTCTCGCTTTATATATTCCAAGTACTCTGTCATTTAAATCTCTTCAAATTCTAAAACTGAGTTTTAATTTGGGCAAACAAAATTTAAAAGAATGGGAAAAAATCAAGCTTACAAAGCTATGCAGCGAGCGAGGGTTGGTTCTAGCTCAGCCGGACCTGAAGATGTTGATGATGGAATGGTTCGTCCCTTTTCACACTATTCTATTTCAGTTCAACTTCATTCATTTTACTTTTGTGGTTTCATGTTTTGAATATTTGTTTTAGATTTTTATTTGGTTGTAAATTATTGGTGACTTAATAATTTTAGTGCTGCTTTTGCGTGTGGTAAGATTTTCAAGATATTATGTTATCTTTGACGTTGTGATTAATTGTGTAAAATTATCTGCTTCAGCTTGGTCCGGTGTGGCAGATTTTTTTTTTTATCATTTTCTATTTCCAGTGGTGACATATGGTAATTATACGATGTGTAGGATAAGGTATAAGAATAGTCTTTTGAAAATATTTTGGTGTAAAATGACTTGTGCCAATAAAAGGGCACCCGGTGCATTAAGCTCCCGCTATGCGCCGGATCCGGAGAAGGGCCTGACCACAAGGGTCTACTGTACGCAGCCTTACCAATATGTGAGGAAAATCATTTTCTCCAGACATTGGGAGTGTGAGGAAACGATTTTCTATGTGAAAAATTGTCACTGAAAGTATTGGATCAAGCTTCATGAAGGTAAAAGATAAGAAAAACAATTACTCATTTCATTGATTGTATAAGACAATTAAAGTCTAATTAATTCTGAGTAGCGCTATCTCTAGACTCTAATTATTTTAGTTTGTATTTGTGATGCTTATGTTTTTCTTCAATTTTTTTCCTTAAAGTTTATATAATTGAGCTAACTTTTTCTATTTAGTACGTTGGAGAATTTTCTGTTCCTTGTTTTTGTGCTTTGTCTGATGAGGACTGTCGCAGGTGGATGGTTCTTTTCATACACCAGAGTGGCATGCTGCTCGTTTGGCAAGCCTTAAAACTTCTCATACAGTTACCTGGGAAGAGTTCAAAAAGAAACAGAAGGTAACATACTCAGCCACCTTGATGGTCATAGGAGAGTGTACATATTCTTTGTTTGTAGTTTGCAGGTTTTGCTTACTTGGACTGCATGTCTTCAAATTTGATCAGTTTGTTGCTTTCTGAAGCTAGGGAGAAAATAGAAAGAAAATGTTAGTTGATGTATTAGGTTGTTACATCGAAGTACAGTTATATAAGAAAACATGGTTAAATTTGCTTAATAAACACCATTGTGATTGTCTTAAATGAAACTATGAAAGTAAACATACCTACATGTAGGTACAGTGAGAACACTTAAGAAGCGAACCTTGAAGAAAGATACGAAAAGAGGAACTAAGTATGGTTGGTTATGGTATATTAGCGCTGGATATTTTTTGCAGACACCACTAGCCCTACTACATACTGAGGAACAACTCCAATATGCAGAATGTGTCTAGATGGCCTTGTTTTAATCACTATGTTGTTTTGTACAACTAGCAAGTAATTGCATGAACATTTGGAGGTTGAATATTTTTAGCTGTTACTAACTACCTGGTTCTTGTAGAACTTCTACATTTTGTGGATGACTACTAGTATTATTTTCTTATAGGAAAAAAAAAGATTATTTCTATTGTTTCCTGATAATATAGCTGTTCTTTCTTACTCTCTGTGTCTTATTCTGGAGATGCATAATACTAATGATACTCTTTTAGGAAGAAGAAATGAGAAAAGGCGAGCTAGAAGCAGACAAAGATAAAATGATGAGGGAATACAGAGCTCAGCTAGATGCTGAAAGGGCCATCAAGCTCTCTCAGGGGAGGAACCATTCCAGCAGTAAACACAGCCGTAAAAAGGGTAAAGTGTTCTGAAATTGCAGAATGGGATAATTTTCTAGTTCTTTTAGTTATAGTTATATCTTTAGTGTGTTAGATTTCTAATGTCTTAATCAGTTCTTCCTTGACGGTGAAATTCATTGTTGCAGATAAGAAGGACAAAGATACAAAGAAACACAAAAGCAAAAAGAGAAAGGTGAAGATTTTGTTCAATCTAGACCTCTTTCCTTTGCTTGTGAGAATGAAAAGTTGCCGATAATCTTACTTAGGTTAAGCCTGGTTGTCTTTTTATACCATGAAATAAACATGTTTAAAGATCTTTTAGTGCTGTTGGTTTTCTATCCTAAAGTGGCAAGTTGTAGCTACCTGAATCATCTTGCTTAATACCATATCATTTGCATTGCATTTAGATGAAACTAAATGTTAGTTTTTGGGTTAGAACTTATTTTATAATTATTCAAATAGAGAAAAAGTTATGTAACTGAAAACAGTGACACCCCTAGTAAAAAGGCGCAAATACCCATTTGTATCTTCGGTGAGAAATTAATTGATCTAATTTTTGGTCGATTAGGGGTTTCACTGGTCTTAGAAACTTAGAATCAGATTCTCCAATAAAGGGTTTGTGGATGGCGGCATTGGTGATTGGGGTCTTGTACTTCCATATCATGGCCAGGTCCTCCTGCCAGTTTTGAGCTTCCTAGTAGCAACTTTTGATTTTCTCTAAGCCATCTAACTTAACTATGCTGTAGCCGATGAAAACAAAAAGAGGAGAATTTTTAGTTTCAGGTGAGATAAAGATTGTCTGCGGTTCTCATTGCTTTCACTTGCTGCTGAATGAATCTTTGATCATTAGGCTTATTGATGAGATTTAAAGGACTTTTGAGGTCTGTCTATTATATGTTAACCTGAGCTGTGTGTGCATGTTATAAGAAAATTCAATATAGCACGCTTATGCTTACAATTTCCACCTATATATGGTAAGATGAAATTTCAAAGTGATAGATTGAATCTGAATTGGTTCAATTTGACAAGAGAGAGTTACTCCCGCGGAGCCCCTCCTCTTCCAACCAAAACGTTGGGAGTTCGAGTAAATATAGGGGAAGGTTGGAGAACACCATTAAATTCCCTGGGGAGGGGGTTTACCAAATCAACCGAAAAAATGATTTAGTCCTGATTCTTGATTGTCATTTCTCACGTCTTAAAGTGACCGACTATGTTGTAGGAACAAAACATTGCCCCCTAGGGTTAGTTCAAGGGGCAAAGGTTGAGGGTCTTGTGACATAGATCACTGATTCGAGCCCTGTGCCATGCAAACTAAGCCTGGTATTTAAGTGGTGAAGGGTAAAGAGGCCGCATTATCCCCGAGTTTCGAAGGCGGTGGTTGGTCCTAGGAGGTTGGCCCCATATGGATTTCTTGGTCATCAAGAAGAAAAACATGTTGAGAGAAAGGATATGATTATAAGACAAGGGTTATTAGATGATCTATGTGCTTGGAATGAAAGAAATGTCAAAAACATAAATAACCTGGAAAGATTAAAATAGGGAAAATTAGCTAACATATATTTGACTTGATGAGATAAGAAGTAACACATGCTAATCCTTAAAACTAACAATTGAGAGCTTCTTATGTACTTCAATAAGCGTCTGAACAGGTAATTGCTTGACCAAAAATTTGAACTTACTAAATCTTTCTAGCTATCAGTTATCAATGTTCTATTCTAATTGGTGTCTCTGTAAAATGTTGAACATGCAGTAGCAGTTGAACTAAATGAATTTCCATGAAGAATAGCTTAGCAATTGTCAAATAGTCTGTATACTTTTATCTCCATGTTGAATATATACTAAAAATTTGTACTAGAAACAAATGGAGTGCCTCCCTTGTACAATGGAAGCAAAAAAGAGAGAAGTGTCAACATTGAAACCTAGAACACCTTTAGATGATCTTGTAGATGTTACCACTAGATTTATCGGTCTGAAATCCTTGATACTGTTTGCCTTGTCCAATAACTGTAATTAAAGAAGAAGCATTACTACTCTTCTCAAATTTTCTTCTAGAACGGAAATGTCTTACTGCACTCATGATTTCTTCTTTATTTATGTTCCAACTTTGATAATTGTCATTAAAGAAGCATTGGTACTCTTCTCAAATTTTCTTCTAGAATGGAAATGTCATGATATTTTCTTTATTTATGTTCCAACTTCGATAAAAGAAGTTGTAAAATCGTCAAGGCGTGTACTTTGTCCCCTGCATTGCTGCTAATTACCCTTATATTTCCTTCTCCGTGAACTCTCTCCCCGAACACTCGTATTTCCTCCCGTATGTTGCTAAAATTCACTCCTAGTTTTGGTATCTTCTCTAATACTTTATACAATTGTCTGTAGAAGACCTTAATAGCTCTCTTACTTCCTCTTTTTCCTCTTACTTTATTTGTCCACCTCAATTATGTTCACAAATCTCTTCTGTTAGTGTAAGCTAATCAATGCAAAATTAACATGGCAGACACAGTCACATTGTTTTAGTCGCAACACCGTTATTTTTTTTATCTGTTTGCCAATTGTCATATTTGGTAACTCCCCCTTCACTTCTTCATTTTCTCTACCCTTTTTAAATCCATCTTCCCCTCTTTCATTTCTTCCTCTGAGTTCGTTCATTAGACACCTCACCTTTGTTTCTACCCTCCGAAAAACTTTACTGCTCCACTTTCTTACTTCATTTTTTAACAGATATAATTCCCCTGCCAAAGAGAAGTATGGGTGTACTTGGACTCAATCAACTTCCCCACCAATTACCTGCTATTTCCTTACTTGTGTGCCGTGACCACTTCTTTTCAAATCTGAAAATGTTTTCAACCTCTTCCATCCTACTACCACTAGCAAGATGGGTATATGGTCTAATGTGAGCGAGGAAGAGGTACGTGGATGGTCTCTGGAACTGTCTCCTCCCACTCTGTCTAGATAAAAAATTGTCAGATCTCTGCCAATAACCCATGGAATCTCCCGCCCGTCTTCTACCCTGAAACTCTCCATACACTTCCCATAAAAGATTCTGGTATTTCCCCCTTTTTTAGTTGCAACCACACTAAGAGACCCCCCAACAAATCTCTTCATTCCACGCCTTCCACACATATAACGACTAACATGTGTTTCATAATTGATGAGCATTCCAATCTTTTAGTTCCTTTACTTTTATTTTATCCTTCACCATACCTTTATTACCTGCTTCTCACCTTCGTTGCTCTATGTCAGATAAGAGTTTTATTACTCTTTCCTCAAACCCCTCAAACTCCATCCGGAAGATTCCGGACACAAGAATTTGCATCTGAACTCATGTTGATAAATTATTCCTTTCGTCTCCCTCCCTTCCAACCTTCTTGTTCCTCCTGTCGAGCATTTTCTTATTTCTCCGATTTGTCCCCGATTTTTCCCTTTCATCCACTATCTTACTATCTCCATTTTGCCCTCTGCACAACATTCCGTTCTCCCAACTATTCGTTACTTGACCCATGTTTAACTTAACACTTGTCGGTCATTTCTTTCATCTGAAGAGTCATTTTGCTTTAAGGTACCTTTACAACCATGATGCATAGGGAGGTGCATGTTCTGCTTTTTTGTCTATCAAACTACGGTTTTATACTTTAACAAAACAATGATGCCTTTTAAAAAAACTATTTATACAAGTAGCTAAGTAGAAATAGAAAGGACCTCTGTTCAGAACTGTGAGAAATAATACACGGAAAAATATTATGTTATTGATGTACCCTAACTATGATTCAAGTACCCCTATTTATAACAATACACAATACCTACGCTACTCCTATTCCATGTAGGACTATGCTTATTTACATAACAACTAACTAACTAGCAATCTCCCTCAAGTCGGTGCATACAAATCATATGTACCGAGCTTGTTACATATATAACTAATACGAGGACCAGTGAGAGGCTTGGTGAAAAATTCTGCAAGCTGTTCATTCGACTTCACAAACTTTGTAGCAATATCTCCTCAGAGTATCTTTTCTCTGACGAAGTGACAGTCAATTTCAATGTGTTTAGTTCTCTCATGGAACACCGGATTTGATGCAATATGGATGGCAGCTTGATTATCTCACACAAGTTCCATCTGACTGATTTCACCAAATTTCAACTCCTTGAGCAATTGTTTGGTCCAGACTAGCTCACATGTTGCCATAGCCATTGCTCGATATTCTGCTTCTGCACTAGACCGAGCAACTGCATTCTGTTTCTTGCTCTTCCAAGATACCAAATTGCCTCCTACTAAAACACAATATCCAGACGTAGAACGTCTATTTGAAGGTGATCCTGCTCAATCAGCATCTGAGTATCAAACGATCTGCTCATGGCCTCGATCCTCAAACAATAACCCTTTTCCTGAAGCCAATTTTTATATACCGAAGAATGCGGGCAACTGCATCCCAATGACTATCTAGAGGGAAAATCCATAAACTGACTTACAACACTCACATGAAAGGAAATGTCAGGTCTAGTCTAGTCACTATGAGATAATTTAATTTACCAACCATCCGCTTATATTTTGCAGGATCGCTAAGCGGCTCCCCCTGTCTTGGCAGAAGTTTAGAATTCGGATCCATCGGAGTGTCAACAGGTCTACAACCTATCATTCCTGTCTCCTCAAGAATGTCTAAGGCATACTTCCGTTGTGAGATCACAGTACCTGAGCTAGACTGAGCGACCTCAATACCCAGAAAATACTTTAATCTGCCCAGATCCTTCGTGTGAAAGTATTAAAAAAGATGTTGCTTCAATTTAGTAATACCATCCTGATCATTGCCAGTAATAACAATATCGTCAACATAGACCACCAGATAAATACAGAGACTTGAAGCAGAATGCCGATAAAACACGGAGTGATCAGCTTCACTCCGAGTCATGCCAAACTTCTGGATAACTGTGCTGAACTTACCAAACCAGGCTCGAGGATACTGCTTTAAACCATAAAGTAACCGGCGCAAGCGACATACAAGGCCACGAGACTCCCCCTGAGCAACAAAATCAGGTGGTTGCTCCATATAAACTTCATCCTCTAGATCACCGTGAAGAAAAACATTCTTAATGACCAGCTAATAGAGAGGCCAATGACGAACAACAACCATGGATAGAAAAAGGCGGACTGATGGTATTTTAGCTACGGAAGAGAAAGTATCACTATAATCGAGCCCAAATATCTGAGTATACCTTTTGGCAACAGGACAGGCTTTAAGTCGATCAGCCTGGCCATCCGGACCCACTTTGACTTCATAAACCCAACGACAACCAACAATAGATTTACCTGAAGGAAGAGGAATAAGTTCCGAAGTACCACTCGTATGTAAAGCAGACATCTCTTCAATCATAGCTTGTCGCCATCCTGGTTGAAAGAATGCTTCACCTGTAGACTTAGGGATGGAAACAAAGGACAAAGAAGATATAAAAACATAATGGGGTGATGACAGACGATGATAACTTAAACCGACATAATGAGGATTAAGATCAAGTTCGTATACCTTTCCAAAGTGCAATCAGTGTACTAGGAACAGACAAGTCCACAGTAGGAGCAGGGTCAGGTGCCGGACGTGAATCAGCTGGGCCTGATGCTGGGCGCGGACGACGACAATATGTCAAGAGTGGTGTTCCTGTGGCTGGGGATCTAGGAGGAGCAATACTAGGCTCTTCAACGGTTGGTATGGGTAAGACTTCTGTGGCTGAAGGTGGAGGAGGAGCTATAGTAAACTCCTCAAAGGTCGGTATAGGTAAGACCTCAAATATATCAAAGTGGTCAGAAGCGGTAAAGAAAGGTTTAGACTCAAAAAAAAGTGACGCCAACTGACATAAGTTACCTACGAAGATCAAGTGAATAACAACGATATCCCTTCTGAACATGAGAATAACCAAGGAAGACACACTTGAGAGCACGA
>AWOL01S0078498.1:51689-65904 GCA_000715115.1 Nicotiana otophora | reverse complement strand
ACGACCACTATGGGTCCTAGCAGTATCGTCATAAAGCCTAAACATGATATCTAGCAAGATTGACAGCTCAATTTCTTTATCACATGGTGAAAACACGGGCATCAACAAAATAGGGCCACTATTCAGTGCCATGGAAACAACAGAGTCCTAAGTCACGTGGTGCACGCCCACACACCCATCACCTAGTATGTGCGTCACCTCAACACAAATCACATAACACATATTTCAGGGTTTCATACCCTCAGTTCCAAGATTAGGAGAGTTACTACCTCGAACAAGCCAATACCAATGTCGAGCAAGCCAAGCGGTGCTCCAAAGATGCCATCCCGCGTGTTCCGACCTCCGAACTGCTCGAAACTAACCAAAACCAATTCAAGTACATCAAACAATGCTAAAGGAACCAATCCTGATCGAAAAAGATCAAATCTTGAATTAAAAGCCCAAACCGGCCAAAACCCCAAACCGGGCCCGCACCTTGTAACCCGAAAAAATTTACAAGATCCAATAACCCATTCAATTACGAGTAAAACCATACTAGTTTCACTCAATTCCGACTCCAAATCTATGTTCAAAACTCAAAAATTTGTTTTATGAAATTATAGGAATTTCCTTCGATTTCTCTTGAAGATTCAATAATCGTACACCAAAAATGAAGATTAATTCATGAAATATAATTAGAAGGGAGTCAAGAACACTTACCCCAAGTTATGTGGAAAAATTTCTCTCCAAAATCGCCCAAACCGAGCTCCAAAATCCAAAAATGGGTGAAAATATCGAACCCTAGAACTTAAAGGGTTATGTCCAGCACTTTCCCAGATGCGGACAAGAGGTCACACCTGCGACCCTCGCTTCTGCGGAAACATCTCGCTTCTGCGAGAACAGCTTGGCCAGCCATGATCGCTTCTATGATGCCAACCGCATATGCGGTCGCGCTTTTGCGCAAAGTTCTCCGCACCTGCGAAGACCCAGTCCTGCATCTACGCCAACCCCGCCGCACCTGCGGCATCGCACCTGCGGACAAGACCCTCGCAGGTGCGATCACATTAGAGGCAGCAGTTCCAGCATTTACCTTAAGTCCGAATTTGATCCGTTAACTNTTCAATAATCGTACACCAAAAATGAAGATTAATTCATGAAATATAATTAGAAGGGAATTAAGAATACTTACCCCAAGTTGTGTGGAAAAATTCCTCTCCAAAATCGCCCAAACCGAGCTCCAAAATCCAAAAATGGGTGAAAATATCGAACCCTAGAACTTAAAGGGTTATGTCCAGCACTTTCCAAGATGCGGACAAGAGGTCACACATGCGACCCTCGCTTCTACGGAAACATCTCGCTTCTGCGAGAACAGCTTGGCCAGCCATGATCGCTTCTACGATGCCAACCGCATATGCAGTCGCGCTTTTGCGCAAAGTTCTCCGCACCTGCGAAGACCCAGTGCCGCATCTACGCCAACCCCGCCGCACCTGCAGCATCGCACCTGTGGACAAGACCCTCGCAGGTGCGATCACATTAGAGGCAGCAGTTCCAGCATTTACCTTATGTCCGAATTTGATCCGTTAACTATCCACAACTCACCTGAGGCCCCCGGGACCTAAACCAAATACACCAACAAGTCCTAAAACATACCACGGACCTACTCGAGGCCTCAAATCACATCAAACGACATCAAAATGACGAATCAGACTTAAATTCAAAATTAATGAACTTTGAAACTTCAACTTCCACAACCTATGCCGAAACCTATCAACTCATGTCCGATTGACCTCAAAATTTGTACGTAAGTCACATTTCACATTATGGACCTATTACAATTTCCCGAATCAGATTCCGACCCTGATATCAAAAGGTCAACCCTCCGGTCAAACTTCCCAAAAATTCGACTTTCATTTCAAGCCTAATTCCACTACGGACCTCAAAATAATTTTTCAGGACTCACTCTTAAGTCCAAAATCACCATATGGAGCTATTGGAATCATCAAAATTCAAATCTGAGGTCATTTATACATAAGTTGACATTCAGTCGACTTTTCTAACTTAAGCTTTCTATTACGAGACTAAGTGTCTCAATTCATTCCGAAATCTCTTCGGACCCGAACTGACTAATCTGATAGGTCATAATACAGCTATAAAGCACAAATGGAGAAGTAATGGGGGAACATGGTTGTAATACTCAAAACGATCGGCTGGGTCGTTACAGCACTAGGCTTTCAGAAACAATTCGGGATAATAATACGTCGACTTAAAAATTTATTCCAAAAAGTCCACAAAAGTCAACTCGGGGATCGTCCCTCAGAACCCGACATAATTTTCATGAAATCTGAGCACTCATTCGATACGAGTTCAATCATACCAATTTTATTGAATTCCAATAACAACTCGACATCCAAATCTTAAATTTTTATTTTTGGAAGAATTTACAAAAATTTTGATTTCTTCCATTAAAATCCGAATTAAACGATGAATATAATAATAGATTAATGAAATATAAATACTTTAGGATATAGAACACTTACCCCAATCCATATGGTGAAAATCGCCTAAAAGATCGCTTCAATCCGAGCTCTATAGCTCCAAATATGTTAAAAATAGCTGAAACCTCGAAATATAGCTACTACCCAGGTATTTACTCTTCGCGATCGTGAAAAGTGCTTTGCGATCGTGAAGCACAAAATTTTTCAGCCCCAAAATTACTCTTCGCGATCGCGGAAAATCAATCGCGTTCGTGAAGAACAAACTCCCCAACTCTTCCGGATATTCTCTAGTTTAATGGTCATAACATTTTGTAAACAACTCCAAATGATGAATGGTTTACTTTTATGAAAACTAGACTTCAAGAGCTATAACTTTCTTTTGTTGCTAATCTCCCAATTCCTTATAGATTTTGAGATATAAGCTTCCAAAGTTATCCCTATGCAACAGTGATTTCCAAAATCTTCCCGGACAGCTTGTAGTGTATCTACAATAACATTTTGTAAACATATCTAAATAACAAATAGTTTACCTTTTTGAAAACTAGACACAAAGGTCTACAACTTTTATTTTTGGATCATCTCCAAATTCTTTATAGATTGCGAGATATGAGCTTCCAAATTCGGGTCAGTGCGGCAAGAGTTTCCTCTACGTGATCGCGAAAAGTCTTCCACGATTGCGATGCACAGTGTCGTAACAGCAAAATTGCTCTTTGCGATTGCGACCGTTTGCCTGCGATCGCGATGCATACCTCTGTGGCCAAAAACCAGCAACTAAAAATGGCCTAGAAATGGTCTGAAACCACCCCGAAACTCATCCGAGCCACTCGGTATCCTGTCCGAGCATACCAACAAGTCGCAAAACCTATTGCGAACTTAGTCGAAACCTCAAATCATATCAAACAACGCTAAAACCACGGATCATACCCCAATTCAAGCTTAATGAAACTAAGAAATTTCAACTTCTACATTCAATGCCAAAACCTACCAAATCAAGTCCGATTTACCTCAAATTTTGCACACAAGTCATAAATGATATAACAGACGTATAAAAATTTTCAGAACTGGATTCCGACCCCGATATCCAAATGTCAACTCCCCAGTCAAACTTTCAACTTAAACTTTATATTTTCACCATTTCAAGCCTAATTCCACTACGGATTTCCAAATAATTTTTCGGACACGCTCCTAAGTCCAAAATCACCATACGAAACTATTGAAATCATCAGAATTCGAATCTGAGATCGTTTACACATAAGTCAAATCTCCGGTCAACTCTTTTAATTTAAGCTTCAAAAATGAGAATTGTTCTTTTAATTAAATTCCGAATCTTCCGAAAATCAAACTCGACCACACTTGCGGGTCATAATACATATTATGAAGCTACTCGAGACCTTAAGTCACTGAACGGAGCGTTAATTCTTAAAACGACAAGTCGAGTTGTTACAGTCCGCCATCTATTCATGGTTCTTTCAGTGGGTACTCCGGTCATTAGGGTTCTTTCAGTGCCTACTTCAGTGTCATTCCAGAGAGTTCATATCGCCCACCAGCTATCTATGGTCCTTCCGGTGGGTATTCAGGCCATCAGGGTCAGACTTCAGGGCAACAGTCCACCACTCCGAGGGGTTGTTATGAGTGCGGGGATCCTAGTCACATGAAGAAGCATTGACCCACACTTCGGGGCAAGGCAGTACAGCAGGGTCAACAGCCCATGATTACAGCTCCAGTGGCCACACCAGCCGTCCGGCCGCCCAGAGGCGGGGGGCAGGTTGGTAGGGGTCGTTCTAGAGGTGGAGGTCAGGCAGGTGGCGCTCCAGCCAGGTTTTATGCTTTTCCGGCTAGACCAGATGCAGTGGCCTCAGATGCCATGATCACACGTATTATTTCCATCTGCGGAAGGGAAGCTTCAGTATTATTTGATCCAGGGTCTACCTATCCATATGTGTCATTGGGTACTCATGTTTATGTGTTCACTTATGTGGGCGATTCTGTTGTTTTGGATCAAATCTATCGGTCCTGTGTGGTCACATTCTGTAGATACGAAACTAGATCGGATCTTCTGCTGCTTGATATGACCGACTTTGAGGTCATCCCGGGCATGGACTGGCTATCCCCATATCATGTCATCCTTGATTTCCATGCCAAGACTATTACCTTCGCGATGCCAGAGTTGCCTAGATTGGAGTGGAAGGGTTCGTTTGTCAGTATATCTAGTCAGATTATCTCTTTTATGAACGCTCGGCACATAGTCAAGAAGGGTTGTTTGGCTTATCTAGCCTATGTTCGGGATACCATTGCAGAGTCTCCGACGATTGATTCAGTACCGGTGGTCCGGGAGTTCTCCCATGTATTTCCTTATGATCTTCCGGGCATGCCACCAGATCGTGATATCGACTTCTGTATTGACTTGGCTCCAGGTACCCAGCCTATATCTATCCCGCCATACCGTATGGCTTCGAAAGAATTGAAGGAGTTGAAGTAACAACTTGAGGAGTTGCTAGCCAAGGGGTTTGTCAGGCCGAGTGTATCAACATGGGGTGCACCAGTATTATTTGTGAAGAAGAAAGATGGGACCATGCGGATGTACATTTATTACCGCCAGTTGAACAAAGTCACCGTTAAGAACAAGTACCCGTTGCCACGTATTGATGATTTATTTGACCAGTTACAGGATGCTAGGGTGTTATCTAAGATCGACTTGAGATCAGGGTACCATCAGTTGAAGATTCGGGACTCAGACATTCCGAAGACTGCTTTTCGTACTAGATACGGCCATTATGAATTTATAGTGATGTCCTTCGGTTTGACTAATGCCCCAACGACGTTTATGGACTTGATGAACAGGGTGTTCAGGCCTTATATTGATTTGTTTGTCATTGCCTTCATTGATGACATTTTGATTTACTCGAGTAGCATGGAGGAACAAGAGCATCAGTTGAGAGTGGTGCTTCAGACCTTGCGAGAACGGAAGTTATATGCTAAGTTCTCCAAGTGCGAGTTTTGGCTAAGTTTTGTGGCATTCTTGGGGCATGCTGTATCAGGCGAGGGTATTAAGGTGGATCCATTGAAGATTGAGGCAGTTCAGAGTTGGCCTCATCCTACTTCGGCGACTGAGATCAAGAGCTTCTTCGGGTTAGCAGGTTATTATTGCCGGTTCGTGGAGGTCTTCTCATCTATTGCAGCACCTTTGACTAGATTGACCTAGAAGGGTGCTCCGTTTCGTTGGACCGATGATTGTGAGGTGAGCTTTCAGACGTTGAAGATAGCTTTGACTATAACACCAGTTCTAGTATTGCCTTCTTCTTTGGGGATGTATATTGTGTATTATGATGCTTCACGCGTTGGCTTGGGTTGTGTATTGATGCAGGAGGGGCGAGTTATTGCATATGCTTCGCGTCAGCTGAAGCTCAATGGGAAGAATTATCCTGTGCACGATTTGGAGTTGGCCGCGATTGTTCATGCTCTTAAGATTTGGAGGTATTATCTATATGGGGTGCCTTGCGAGGTTTACACTGATCACTGCAGTTTGCAGGACTTGTTCAAGCAAAGGGATCTCAATTTGAGGCAGCGCAAATGACTTAAGTTACTGAAGGACTATGACATCATTATTTTTTATCATCCGGGAAAAGCGAATGCAGTCGCATACTCCTTGAGTAGGAAGGCAGAGAGCATTGGTAGCTTGGCATTCATTTCGGCAGAGGAGAGGCCACTAGCTCTGGACATTCAGTCCTTGGCTAACAGACTTGTGAGGTTGGATATTTTAGAGCCAAGCTGAGTTCTTGCATATGCTGTTTCCCAGTCTTAACAATTGGAGCAGATCAAGGCTCGATAGTTTGATGATCCGCACTTGGCAGTTCTCAGAGAGGTTGTACTACAGGGTAGTGCCAAGGAGGTTTCTATTGGCGAGGATGGTGTACTGCGACTCCGGGATCGTCTATGTGTTCCTGATGTAGATGGCTTGAGGGAGAGGATTCTAGAGGAGGCGCACAATTCTCGATATTCTATTAATCTAGGTGCTACGAAGATGTACCGTGACCTGAGGCAACACTATTGGTGGTGGCAGATGAAGAAGGACATAGTTGAGTATGTAGCTAGATACCTAAATTACCAGCAGGTTAAGTGTGAGAAGCAGAGGCCAGGAGGTCTCTCCAACAGATCATTATACCCGAGTGGAAGTGGGAGCACATTACTATGGACTTCGTAGTTGGGTTGCCGCGGACTTTGCGAAAGTTTGATGCAGTTTGGGTCATTGTAGACAGATTGACCAAGTCAGCACACTTCATTCCTATGATGACTACCTATACTTCGGAGATATTGGCCCAGATTTATATCCAGGAGATAGTTCGGTTGCACGGTGTGCCTATTTCCATCATATCAGACAGAGGTCCTCAGTTTACTTCATATTTTTTGAGGGTATTACAGAGTGAATTGGGGACCCGTGTAGAGCTCAGCATAGCATTTCATCCACAGACCGACGGGCAGTCGAAGCGTACAGTGCAGATATTGGAGGACATGCTCAGAGCATGTGTGATTGACCTTGGAGGGAAATGGGATCGGTTCTTTCCCTTGGCCTAGTTTGCGTACAACAACAGTTACCAGTCCAGCATCGAGATGGCCCCATTCAAGGCTTTATATGGTCGGCGATGTCGTTCTCCTATGGGGTGGTTTGAGCCCGGTGAGGCTAGATTGTATGGTACTGATTTGGTGAAGGATGCCTTGGAAAAGGCAAAGTTGATTCAGGAGCTACTTCGCACAGCACAATCCCAGCAGAAGAGTTACGCGGACCGAAAAGAGCGTAAATTATCATTCATGGTGGGCGAGAAGGTTCTCTTGAAAGTCTCGCCGATGAAGGGGATCATGAGGTTTGGGAAGAAGGTCAAGTTAAGCCCAAGGTTCATCAGTTCATTTGAGGTGTTGAGGCGAGTTGGGGAGGTTGCTTATGACCTTGCATTGACTCCCAGTCTATCGGGAGTTCATACTATTTTCCACGTGTCTATGCTCTGAAGGTATCATCCCTACTTGTCACATGTGTTAGACTTCAGCACGATTCAGTTAGATGAGAGTCTGGGTTATGAAGAGGAGCCAGTTTCCATAGTTGATAGGCAGGATTTCCAGTTGAGATCCAAGAGGATTTCCACGATAAAGGTTTGGTGGAGGGTCCAGCCAGTCGAGGAGGCAACCTGGGAGTCCGAGGAGGACATGCGAGGCAGATATCCACACTTATTCAGCACTTCAGGTATGATTCTAAACTTGTTCGAGGACGAAGGTTTATTTAAGAGGTGGGGAATATGACGACCCGATCGGTCATTTTGCTTTCTAGAACCCCGTTCCCCTAAATAAGACTTCTCATACATTCTTTTACTATTTTATAACTTTCGGGGATGGTTAGTTTGGGATTTGGAAGGGCTCGGGTTGAAATCGGAACGCTTGGTTCCTTAAGGTTCGCTTAAAAGGGGCAAGTTTGACTTCGGTCAACATTTTGAGTAAACGACCTCGAAATTGAGATTTGGTGGTTCTAATAGTTTGTTTGATGATTTCAGACCTGGGCGTATGCTCGGTTCAGGTTTTGGATGACCCGGGAGTGTTTCGGCGCCTAGTATCAAAAGTTGGTTCTTGAAGCTCTTAAAAATTTGGTTTGGAACGATTTTAGTGATATCGAGGTCCAAACGGAATTCCGAGACCAGGAATAGTTCCATAATGTCATTTAAGACTTGCACGCAAAATTTGGTGTCATTCTGAGTTGATTTGGTAGGAATCGGACGAGCGGAAGTCTTTTTAAAAGTTTTGAGTTCATGAGTTAATTCATGCGTTTTGGTGTCTAATTCATGATTTTTAATGTTACTTCAGTGTTTCGATAGTGCGACAAAGTTTGTATAATGTTGTTAGATATGTGTGTGTGTTTTGTGTGGAGCCTCGAGGGCTCGAATGAGTTTCGGACGTGCGGAAGGGATGAAAAGCACACCAGATTTCTGGTGTGTCTTGGCACCAGTTGCAGGTCTCGCAAATGCGAGAAATAGTTCGCAAATGTGGACTTCGCATTTGCGAGAAGAGCTTCGCGATTGCGAAAAAGCTCAGCCTGGGGATTTTTCGCATTTGCGACACCTGATCCGCATTTGCGAACTCAGCAGTGATCGCATTTGCGACCCATCCGTCACATTTGCGACCTTAGCAGTTGGAGCCACGCTTCGCAATTTCGAGAGTTTTGTCGTATTTGCGACCCTCGCATTTGCGAACCTGGTGTCGCAAATACGACATCAGAGTCCAGTGCCCAGCTCATTTAATACGGGACTTAGGCCATTTATTTCATTTCACTTCATCTCTTGGGCGATTTTTGGAGCTTTTAGAAGGAGGTTTTAACTTAGCACTTTAAGGTAAGTAATTTCTATACGACATGAGTTAAATACATAGATTATGGGTAGATTAACATGTACAAATTTGTAGAAATCATGGGTTTAGATGAAAAACCTATGGTTTAATAAAAATGAGATTTTACCATGGAAATGATCATGAAACGTAGTGAAAATCATATATTTATGTTCCTGAGGTTATGAGTAACAACTTTCTTCAAACATTTCTGGAATCCGGGCGTGTGGGCCTGTGGGTGAATTTTAGGAATTCTTACAATTTGGGTTGAGTAATCACTTTAATAGTGGATATATGAACTTTTGAGCATAGATTGATCTGTTTATATAATGTTTGGCTAGTTCTGAGTCGTTTGGCATCAAATTTGGAGGTTTGAGCGCATTCTTGAATTGGGAAGTAAGCTTTGAGACGAGGTAAGTCTCTTTTATAACCTTGTAAGAGAGACTTTAGCCCCATAGGTGAACTTAATCAATATGTACTTCTATTTGTGGGGGGCTACGTATGCACGAAGTGACGAGAATCCATGCGTAGCTACTATTCATGCTTGTGTTCGGGTAGATTTAGGCTTACACCATATTTTTTTGATATCGTTGCTTGTTTATGCTTACTAGTTGTTGGATTAAAGTGGAAGTTGAATTCCTTATTTTTAGAATAAAATTGAGAAATACCACTATGAGTTGAGAAATTATATGTTCAACCGCTTTGCAAATATATTCCGCGAGCGGGGTAAACTTCCACTACTCTCATAGGAGCGGGTTGTTTGCCTCAGTAGGATTTATTGATATATTTATATGGTTCGGGCTGTTCGACCCTCAGCATTGCACAGTATATTATTATGTATATTTGGATCGGGTCGTACGTCCTCGGCATAACTCGTGCGTACTAATACCGAAATCCCTTCTTATATTTAATAATGTTTCATGGACTTGAAAGATGAAAGGAATAGAAGAGACATATGGTTTGATTTTTGTTTTTCTTGGAAGAAAGATTTACTTACTATCTTCTTGTTTTGAGTGCTATTATTATTGTATATTACCTGCTTTATACATTATTATGTTTTTGGCCCTTAGAAACTATCGAAGTCGACCCCTCGTCACTACTTCTTTGAGGTCTGGGTACATGTTGTTTATGTACTCACGCTACACTTCTGCACTTGATGTGCAGGATCTGAGGCAGGTTCATCTGGTTACCAGTCTGGCACGCACGTTTGACTTCTAGGTCGAGACTACACGGTGAGCTGCCCTTCGGAGCCGTTCAGCAGCAGCCGAAGTTTCTCTTTTTGATATATATACTTCTGTCTATTTCCTTGAGGTAGTAGACTAGTATTCTTTTGTATATTCTGCTAGTAGCTCACATACTTGTGACACTAGGTCTTGGCACACACTTGTAGACTTATGATTTTGAATTTATTATTATGACTTCGATTTGCACTCAGTTACTTTTGTTTAATTACTTTACAGCACTAAATATCTAAATCTTTTATAAATTCGGAAAATGTTTAATTTGCAAACATATTAAAAGTGGAAATCACTAGATCTATCAGTGTTGGCTTACCTAACAACGGTGTTGGACGCCCTCACGGCCTATGATGAAATTGGATCGTGACAAGTGTCTACGAATTTCAAGCAATGTAATTTGCACATATAAACCATGTACGTACTCGCCACCACGCGTACATGATTTTCAATCACACAATTTCCACATAAGACTCAATGCCTAACGGGAAATTTCCCTACACAAGGTTAGGCAAGATACTTATCTTTTTTGAAATTAGGCCGATATTTTAAAATTGCCTTCTTGCTTGAATTGACCTCTGTACAACTCAAATCTATCTAAATTAATTGTATAACTTCATTAAAATTCATCGAAAATAATTCCATATAATAAAATGTTGACTTAAAATTTTACATTAAAACGTCAACCAAAAGTCAACGCAGGGCTCGCCTTTTGCAACCCGATAGAATTTTAACAAAATCCGAATACCCATTCTGATACGAGTCCAATCATACCAATTTTATCAAATTCCGATAACAACTCGACAACCAAATCTTAAATTTTTGTTCTTGAAAGGTTTTGCAAAAATCTTAATTTTTTCCATTTAAATCCGAAATAAATGATAAATATAACCATGGATTTATGAAATATAATCACTTCTTGATATAGGACACTTACCCAAGTCGAAGTCGTGAAGAAATCCTCCAAAATTTTCCAAAATCCGAGCTCCAAAATCTCAATCAAAAATGGCGAAATGACCATTTTTGGTCCTTAAGTTTCTGTCCATTTTTCGCTTCTACGGACAAGTTGTCACATCTGCGGACTCACTTTTGCGAGCCAAAATGCGCATCTGCGAAGCCCCACAGTACACTGCCCAGCAGAAGCTCGCATCTGCGGAAGAAATTTCGCTTCTGCGACAAAACGATCGCTTCTGCGAAGCCATGCCCAGCTCCCTCTGTCCGCTTATGCGTTCCAGTGGTCACTTCTGCGATCACGCAGGTGCGTAAAATGCATCGTACCTGCGACCTCTGTCTAGTCCCCCTTCCCAGTCGCTTCTGCGACCAAGACATCATAGAAGCGATCACACCAGCTGCTGCCCAGCTTCAGCTAACAGAAATTTCCAGCAGCTCCCATTTCCAAAATCCAGCCGAGTCCCTTGGGACCTTAACCAAATATACCAACATGTCCAAAAATACAATACGAACTTAGTCGAGGCCTCAAACCACGTCAAACAACGTCGAAATTTTGAATCGCGCCTCGAATCAAATTATGAGTTTTTAAATCTTCCAACTTCTATAATTGGTGTCGAAACGTATCAAATTAATCCGGAATAACTTCAAATTTTGCATACGAGTCATAAATGGCATAATGGATCTATTCCAATTTTCAGAATCAAATTTCGACCCCGATGTCAATAAGTCAACTCTCGGTCAAACTTTTCAAAAATCTTCTATTTTCCAACTTTTGCCAAAATTTGCCGAATTATTCGACGGACTTCCAAATACAAATATGGGCACACGGATAAGTCCAAAATTATCATACGAAGCTATTAAAATCATCAAAATTTCATGCCGGAGTCGTTTGCTCAAAAGTCAAACTCCGGTCAACTTTTTTCATTTAAGCTTCAAAATGAGAATTGCTCTTTCAATTTAATTCTAAACCTTCCAAAAACCAAACTCGATCATACACGCAAGTAATAATACATATTATGAAGTTTCTCGGGTTAAGTCATTGAACAGAGTTTTAATTCTTAAAACAATAAGTCGGATCGTTACAGCTGTACTACATGAGGTGTTAGGTGACTTTGAGTGGTGATGTGGACTCAGGGGATTGCGATCAATGAGACATGTGCCAATATGAGGGATAACTCTTGTTCTTCTTGCAAAAGAAGTAAAAATATTGGCTTCATCATAAGAGAAACCACCAATATTCCTAGGAAAAACATTGTTAGCAGCAGAAGTCTTAGGACCAAAAGGCAAAGAAAAAGAAAAAATATACTCATAGAAGATTACATTTCTAAATACATGGATCTTCCTAGTGGTCAAGTTCAACACCTTGTAGTCTTTTGTCCCAAAAGTATATCCCACAAATATATAAGGTGTCGATTTAGGTTCAAATTTATCTTTGTGAGTTTTGAAAGTTGTGGGAAACAAAGGCAGCCAAAACTTCTAAGGTGTGAGTAGTTGGGCCTTTTGTTGTACAACAACTCAAAAGGGCATTTATTCTTGAGGGATGAAGAAGGCAGTCTATTTATTAGGTATATGGATGTAAGAACATACACCCCTAGTATCTAAAGGGAAGTTTGGACTGGTGTAGCAGCGCTTTGGCTGTTTCAAGCAGGTATTTATGTCTTCTTTCCACTATCCCATTTTGTTGGGGTGTATAGGGGCAAGTTTTTTGATGTAGAATCCCTTTGGCTTGAAAGAAAGAAATAGTTTCAAACCATGTTAACTCCAAACCATTATTAGTTCTTATAGTCTTTACTGACGTGTTAAATACAGTTTCTACCATTTCAATAAACCCTTTGAGGACATTTAAGTCATTGCTTTTGCAGCTCAGCAAATGTGTTCATGTTGATTTGCTTTAATAATATACAAAGGTGATAAATTACCTATAGTTATCATGGGTTGTAGTATGGTATGGGCTCACAAATCAACACATAACAGCTTAAATATTTTTGTGGTAGGTGATCTTTTCTAGAAAGGGAAATCTTGTTTGCCTGGCCATTGGGCAAATGTGGCAAAGAAATAGTTATTTAGGAACAAAGGTGGCTGGTATAGATGAGATGCCTTTCATTTTGACAAAAGGCACATGGCCTAATTTGTTATGCCATAAAAGATCCACAATATCCTTTTGATGTAAGAAAACAGGACATACATAACATGCATCTTTATTATTAATGTGCAAAGAGCTTACATGACTACATAGATGTGCATGATTATGTATAGTGACTGATAAATCATGATCTTTAGAACTAGAGGCTAATGAAACAGTAGAAATATCATTAGGAACAATAGTAGAAAAACTAAGAGAACTACAAGTAGGAATAACAGAACTAGCTGTGGGAACACATGAACTGGACCTACTGTTGTTGCAGAAATCAGAGAAGAGATACAGACCACTATTGCTTTTACCAATCTCCACAGGCCTCTTCGGTGAAGGGGCCTGCATAAGTATACAAAAAAACTTGATGAATATGACAAGGCAATCGAGTTGTACAGTCGAGAAATGTACATAAATCAGATTGAATCTGAAACTAGGTACCAAAAGGACTTTTCTTAAAGTGAATTTGGGACTTAGAATCATATCACCAATCAATGTCACTTTTTCCTTGTAGCCATTCGGTAAGGTAACAAGAAAAAGATGCATTAAGGTTTTGGTGTTGGTTAGTATTGATTTGTAAAATGTCATGTAGTTCGTGGCTCCAGAATCTAAGATCCACGTGTCAGCATTAGTTTCAAAACACTCATAAAACTGATCTTTAGGTTCAACAGAAGAAGAGCATGCAACTATACCTACAAAGTTCATAGCTCCACTAGCCATGTTGGCAAAGTTCATAGCTCCATTGCTCATGTTGGCATTCCCAGAGTTATCTCCTACATTACCAGTATTGTTAGCTTGAAAATTCTCTAGGATTTTGAGAAGTTGCCCTTGTTCCTTTGTCAAATTATGCACTGCTCGACCTTGCTCCTGACCAGCACCTTCAATGTCACCAATACTTCTACCTTCACTTGGTGCACTAAACACATTTGCAGCATATTGTTTTGCCTTTATTAAATCTAGGTTGTTATATACTTTGTGGTGAATTTTGCGGATAGCCATATAGTTTGTAGCACTTGTCTTTAGAATATCCTGACTTCTTGCAAAATTCACAATACACACGAGGT
>AWOL01S0078498.1:0-49378 GCA_000715115.1 Nicotiana otophora | reverse complement strand
CCCCGAACACATTACCGCCAGTGTTGTTTTTCTGCAGATTATAGTTTGTTTTGAAATTGTTATATCTATTTCTACTTGTGTTCCTGAGATTGTTGTTATCAACTCCACTTGCATTTAAAGTTGTGGATTCCATAAATACTTGGCTTTGTGGCCTCTATCTCTCTTTGCTTTTCTTCTTGATGCAGGGCAATGGATTCATCATAAGGATATTGCCTCTCACTATCATGTATACCTCATTTAGTCCCATCAAGAACTAAATTAACCTTCGGTCTTGTTCCGCCTTGTACATACTTGCCTTAGCTCCACATATGCAGTTGCAAGTGCAATATGTTATAGCATTCAGGGTCTTAAGTTCTTCCCACAATTTCTTCATTTTTGTGTATCTGGGTTAAGTCATTGATTTTGTTTTGTAACTGATACAATTTAGCCCCATTCGTTTCATCATATATGTCCTCCAGCTCTTGCCAGAGTTCTTCAGCATCATTCACATATTGTAAGTTATCTGCTAAGTCTTTGGATAATGAATTCAGAATTCATGAAGCACCATATCATCGCATCTGGACTTTTGTATTTTTCATTAATGAAACTCGTTTTGTTCTTCACATATAGTACCCTCAACACTCCTCTTTTCCAAGACCTCTACCCAGATCCATCAAAAGCCACTGGAACTAGCATAGATCCAGCATTCTATGAAGGACACATATATAACGGATTGGTCGAATCTATAGCAATTTGTGAACTTGTGCAATTTGCAGTGGTTGAATCAACTGAAGGAGTTTGAACTCCAGCCATGACTTCAACTAATTACTCAACAGTGTAATGAATTGATGGTAGAACGAGAAGTTAATTCTAAAAAAAAGATTCTAATACTCAATTCAAAAGTAAAAGAACTGTTACAACAATTTCGCAAAAGAGAAGCAAAAATTGAGCTTTGATTTTTAAAAAAAACTCACAATCGATTGAACCCTGGATCTCAGTAATCGATCGATATTGAATAATTAATGATCAAATGTTGATAGAAGACGGGAGAACAAAGAGCTCATGGCTCTGATACCATATCAAGAATAAGCAGTTAGTGAGAGAAGCTTGAGCTTAGCTCAAAGCTCTAATGGAGGAAAACATAATGAATATGAAGAAGACTCATATGAGAGAAGCTTTCAGAAATGGAGCATTGAATGAAATGAATTCCTCAACTATTACAGGCATCACACTCCTCTATATATATACACATGGACAGCTGGACACAATTGGAATTAAAGTGTGACTAACTAACTAATTAATGGAAGCAAGAAAACAACTAATTATCGAATAACTAACTAATAACCAACTAACAGACTCATACAGTGAAAGGACTAATAGAATAATTACATATCTTAACATAACGCAAGCTCCAATCCTTTAAGTGGGGTATTTATTTCAACATGTATTGCCGTTGAAGCTAAGATATGGCTTGAGAACCCGTCAATCCAGTTTATGTTGGAGTCCCGGTGATTCCCAGTACTCCTTTATGGTTGGAGTTTTTTCCTTCGGCGAAGGGCCAAATATACCCCTCTACTTTCGAAAATGGTCTAAGAATACCCCTCGTTATACTATTGGGTTATCTATACCCTTGCAGTCATACTTTGGGTTCAAATATGCCCCTCATTTAAATGGAGGGACACGTGTCATCATCCTGTTGGTCAATTCTAAATATCTCCTAATTAATTAAAAAGACTCATTACCCATACCCGAAAAATATATTATTTTTTTTTTGTAAAAACTGGGAAAAACTATTTTTTGTCTTTTACAAAAAACTGAAAAAAACAAAAAAAAATCCAGTTTTTACAAAAAAATGCTTTAGAAAAAGCTGAAAAATATTTTCTAAAACAATGTTTTGTAAAAACTGAAAAACAAAAAGCTGAAAATCAATTTTCTAAAGCAATATTTTTTGTAAAAACTGGAAAAAATGAATTTTTTGTTTACTAAAAACTGAAAAAAGTGATTTTTTTTTCAGTTTTTACAAAAAACCTGCTTTAAAAAAAGCTGAAAAATATTTTCTAAAATAATATTTTTGTAAAAACTGAAAAAAAAAAAAAAAAAAAAAAAAAAAACTAAAAAGCAATTTTCTAAAGCAATATTTTTGTAAAAACTAAAAAAACAAATATTTTCATTTTTTCAGTTTTTACAAAAAACCTGCTTTAAAAAAAGCTGAAAAATATTTTCTAAAATAATATTTTTGTAAAAACTGAAAAAAAAATCACTTTTTTCAGTTTTTACAAAAAACCTGCTTTAAAAAAAGCTGAAAAATATTTTCTAAAATAATATTTTTGTAAAAACTGAAAAAAAAATCACTTTTTTCAGTTTTTACAAAAAACCTGCTTTAAAAAAAGCTGAAAAATATTTTCTAAAATAATATTTTTGTAAAAACTGAAAAAAAAATCACTTTTTTCAGTTTTTACAAAAAACCTGCTTTAAAAAAAGCTGAAAAATATTTTCTAAAATAATATTTTTGTAAAAACAGAAACAAAAAAAACTAAAAAGCAATTTTCTAAAGCAATATTTTTGTAAAAACTAAAAAAACAAATATTTTCATTTTTTCAGTTTTTAGTTAAAAATATTTCAGTATTTTCCAGTTTTTACTTGCTTTAGAAAATTGCTTTTTAGTTTTTTTTGTTTCAGTTTTTACAAAAATATTATTTTAGAAAATATTTTTCAGTTTTTTTATAGCAGGTTTTTTGTAAAAACTGGAAAAAAAAATATTTTCGTTTATTTCAGTTTTTTGTAAAAAAAAAAATAGTTTTTTTCAGTTTTTACAAAAAATAAAAATATTTTTCGGGTATGGGTAATGAGTTTTTTTAATTAATTAGGAGATATTTAGAATTGACCAACAGGACGATGACACGTGTCCCTCCGTTTAAATGAAGGGTATATTTGAACCTAAAGTATGACTGCAGGGGTATAGATAACCCAATAGTATAACGATTGGTATTTTTAGACCATTTTCGAAAATAGAGAGGTATATTTGGCCTTTTGCCCTTTTTTTCTTTTGTGCACCACCGATATTTAATTAGTTTATAGATGTAAGGTGGAGGTGGGTCCCACAAAATAGTGATAGTACTAAATTGATGTTCCTAGTTTTATTTATTTTTTATTAGTAAGACAGCAGTATTCCACTACCTGGGAGAAGGTTTTATGAGTGTTATATTCCACTGCCAAGTCAGGAAAAGAAAAATGGAAAAACGGGGTAAGTAGACAGCATATTCACAATTATAGTGCCAATTGTCGTGCGGACGTACTAACGAGCAACGAGGGATCTTTGGTAAATGTGTTATTCTATCCGGTCATTTTACTAGTTATATTTCTGTTTTACTAGTCCCAAAAGAAATTATGAATAAGATAGAGTTTTTTTTATTACTATATCCTTATTTACTCTTCACATTTATATTATCTGCCTATGCTATGTAAACATTATTACTGTGAATCCCAATTAATACTAAGGATGAAATGGGAAAAAATAAGGACCTTTTTCACTTTTATTCCGCGCCAGAAACTATTTACATTCGATAGTCAAAAGAGTGTATAAAATTTGTATATTTTTTATATATAATATATTATATATATATATAAATATATATTTCTTCGGCTATTAATTTGAGAGCATTATGTTTTCGAAAAATAATTAATTGTAACTTGATTGTCTAAAATGATAAGTATTTTGAATAAGTTACTTTTAGTAACCATGACAACTAATGGACAGAGGGAGTATGTTGTTCGTATCAAACATAATTAAATAAAGGAAGCTTTAACAAATCACTTATAAAATAATTACTGATGAATATTGGTCTTTATGATAAACATCAATTAATTAGTAATTTAATAAAAATAATAAGTAATAACATGTTATTTGATATATTAAAGTATACTAATCTATATCTATGTCTATATCTATTTCTATATCTATATCTATATCTATCTTATTATAGAAACGGGAAGCTCTTAACAAAATTAAATTACGTAAATATCCTTCTAAATAATTTAAATACCTTATTTATACCAAAATAATTAAATAAAACACCAAATTTATTTAAAGGGATGTGATCATATTAGTGAAAGTAGTGGCTCTTTATTCTAGAAAGGCCACCAAAGTTTTATTGTACAATTGAAATTACAAAATAAAAAAATAAACAGAAAGCCTAAATTCTAGAAAGGCCACCAAAGTTAAAAAAGAAAAAAGTCCATAAATCTAGTTCACATCTCTTTGTCATAGGGCAGCAAAGGATGTTCATCGCTATATTTGGTAATTCTTTATAAGAATTTTATAAATTATTTCCACACATAATTACTTGATATTTATTACTAATTTTAGTCTCATGCTTTTCAGGTGTAGTTTCCATATTAGCAATAGTGAAATTACTTATTGGAGAAGGACCAAACAAGAGAAGAGAGATATATGTACAAATGAAAGATAATAGTCGCCGGCTAAAAGTGATAATACCCCAAGTAATGAAAGTGTAATGATTCGACCGGTCGTTTTGAGTATTACAATCCAGTTCTCCCATTTACTGTTCAATTTATGATTTACGGTTGTTATTTGACTTGCCAGGGTAATTGGGTCGGGCCCGGTGAAGTTTTGGAGTGATTTGGGACACTTAGTTCCAAGGTTTAGAATTTAAGTTGAAAGGGTTGACCGAATGTTGACTTATGTGTAACGACCTCGGAGAATTTTTGCTTAGGAAATTAAGGTTTTGTGGTGTCGAGGTAGATCAATTAGTACAAAGGTTGTAGAATGCGAGCCGCGGCTCGAACTTTTTGGGTTGAACAATGCACTAGGGAATAAAGAAATTTTTTTGCTGGAAAAAGTCATTTCTGCGGCCCACTATGCGGTCACAGAATCACTCTGCGGACCGCATAATGGCCGCAGAGTGAAGCAGGTGAGGCGAGTTTAGAGATCAGGTTTACGGCGCATTATGCGATCGCAGATCAGTTCTACAGTGCATTATGCAACCGTAGAACAGGTTTGCGGGCTACATAATCATCGCAGACCCAACCAAGCGACCCCCGTTTTTGGAGCTTCAGTTATGCGGTCGATGTGCGGACCGCAGACGTGTTATGCGGTCGCATATGCGACCGCAGATCTACGTCGGGCTTCAATTTTTTTAATTTTTTACCCGACCCTATTTTGATATATTGATGCAAATGGGCTTTTTTGAGTAAAAAACTAATATTTTAGAGAGTGGTGAGAGCATCTTAGAGAGAGAAAGTGAAGACCTACTCAATTGTTCATCAATTCTTGTTTAAGGCTTGAAGATTTCACAAGGATCTTGCTAGAAATTCAAAGAGATAAGAATTTCTTCCCCCAATTCTTCAATTTCGATTTTTGGGGTAAAATATGGGAGATTAAGAGTATCATTTATACATACACGTACCAATAAGGTTGTGAAAAGATTGTAGAGTTCAAATGGGTAAAGATTGGGTTGATAATGGTAGAAATATTCATAGACTTTAATTGAAGATTTAAGGGTCGAGTTGATGTCGGAATTTGGTGAAATTTGTATAGTTGGACTCGTGGTTGGATGGTCATATTTTGTAACTTTTATCGGGTTCCGAGACATGGTCCCTACGGGCGATTTTTGAGCGCAATTTCGAATTTTGTTGGAAAAATTGTATTTTCATATGGAATTAAATTCTTATAATTCGCATTGATTGAATCGAATTAATTATGGCTAGATACGAGGCTTTCGGAGACCAATTCGCGAGGTAAGGGCATAGCAGAGTAAGAAATTACGTGGTTTGAGGTAAGTAACACTTCTAAACTTGGTTGTGAGGGTATGAATCCCTGAATTACATGTTGTATGAATTGTTTGGAGATGACGCACACACTAGGTGACAGGCGTATGAGAGTGCATCATAGGAATTGTAGCTAATTGATTCCGTAGAGTTGCATATTTAAATAAATGTCATTATCCGCACATCCTTCACGTGTTAGAGAAATTGAGTTGAGACTCATGTTAAAGATCGTGATTTGGCTACGCGCCGATATATTTTGGGAATTATATGGGCCGTATTGTTGTTGAACTATTTGTTTAAATTTATAATTTTGTACTTAGTCACATCTATCACTTGCATATCGTATCTCAGTTTCTGTTGTCATTCATTGATACTTCATATCATCATGTTGGGTTGATTCTTCATGTTATTAAGAGCCCGAGAGACTGGAGATTCTGAGTTATAGTTATGTTTATTTATTTATGCCTGGATCTGGCTATTATAGCGCTTGGACTGAAGGAGCCCCTCCAGAGTTTGCACCCCCACAGTGAGCGTAGTTGATATATATATATATATATATATCTGGGATGGATCTTCCCCGACATGGATCTTGCCATAGATATATATATTGAGGAGTGGATCTTACCGGAGCATGGATCTTGCCCGAAATATTTATATTGAGGGATGGATTTTCCCTAGACATGGATCTTGTCCGAATCATTGATATTTGGGATGGATCTTCCCCTGGGCTAGATTGGCCATATACAGTACTGAGTGACTGAGTATTTTAGATTGTGAGTACACAGAGTTTTTATTAAGGTGCATCACATATAGTATGTACATTGGCATGTAGATATAGAGATGTCATATTCCTCGTATTGTTCTGAATTGATCTGTTTTATTTGTACTGAAAGCAACTGTTGAACTTGAACGCATACCTACATTTATGTATTGTTATTATTTATATTGGACTGTACCTGCGGAGATCGTCACTACTTTCAGCCCAGAGGTTAGTTTTGTTACTTATTGAGTTGGTTGTACTCACACTACACTCTGCACCTCGTGTGCATATCCAGATACTTCCGGATACGACAGTTGTCAGATTTGAGGATTTATCTATTGGAGACTATCAAGGTAGCTTCTCGGTGTCCGCTAACTGTCTCTCTTTCCTTCAGTTATTGTACTATTCTATACTTTCAGACAGTATTTTATCAGTCAGACTTTGTATTCATATTAGATGTTTATGTACTCAATGACACCGATTTTAGGAGTGTTTATATCTATATTAGTGAGTTTTCTTCCGCCGAATTTAAATATTTTATTTTCAAACTTCAAAGATATGGTGGTTTATTGAGATTGTCGGCTTGCATAGTATTGAAATAGGAGTCATTACCACAGGTGAGATGTTGGATCGTGACAGAAGAATAGCCTTTCAATTCATCCGAAAATAACTTCATGTACGCTTATGTTTTGAAATGAAGATAATAAAGCATATGGTCAAATAATCGTTAGTGGTGGATTGTATCTTACACAATATATTTTCTCATATGGACAATTTAGTATTGCATTTTCAATAATACATCAATGTCGACGAAGAGTTCCGATCATGACAGAGCAACTGAAATAGGTAAAAAGAACATACATCAGAAATATCGTTTATATTCTACGGAAGCATTTGATGAGATACACTTTACTATATTTTTATACTTCATAAACTAAAAACAAGTAAAAGAAAAATATAAATATCTAATTAAACTCTAATTGTTCATCTTCTTATAATGTTAAGATGATATTCAATAATCTTGACCTTGGTAAATAAGTCACACAAAGATGATGATCATTGATCATATAAACTTATGCTTTATTCTTTAGTGTGTAACTGTACAATTTTGTTTTTAGTAATATTAATATTATTTTGTAAAATTATGTACTCCTTCCGTTCATTTTTGCTTGTCATGTTTCACTTTTGGAGAGTTAATTTTACTATTTTTTGAAGCTAAATTACATTAGATTTTCTTAATATTTTAAACTTAAAATTTAGATATTCGGAAACTATACGAAAAGTACTATAATTTATAATTTTTCTTATATAATGTGGTGGAAAAATACATTTTAAAATGTTGGTCAACGTTTACGTAGTTTGGCTTTTGAAAAGTTGATATGACAAGTAAAAGTGAACGGAGGAATATTACTTGACTCAATATACTTGAAAAGTTGACATGACAAGTAAAAGTGAACAGAAGAATATTGCTTGACTCGATATACATATGTATTGCATGTGCTTAGAAACTAATAATATAAAAAAAGTCTTTTTGCATAACTCAATTCCATTAATCTAATAACCAACTCTTTTAATCTACCGCTCTTTTTCAGTAGTGAGTAGTGACTTTCGTTTTTCGTTCACATTTGCTAGCTAAGAAACATAGTGCTGGCCATGACTTTTTGGACTATTATCAGTCAGAGTCTTTTGTCACTAAGACCTCAACTGACCACCCGGCAAATACTGTTCAGTGTGGTCATATGGTCTTTTGAAAATCCCAAGTAGAGAAAAGGTAACCCGGTATACTAAGCTTTCGTTACGTGAGAGTTCGGGAAAGCACCGGACCACAAGGGTCTATTGTACGCAGTCTTATCCTGCATTTCTGCAAGAAACTGTTTTCATGATTTGAACTTGTAACCTCCCGGTCACATGACACCAACTTTAACAAGAAAATCCCAAGTAGAATTATGCATATATTAGGAGCCACGTAAATATGACTTCAAATTTGTTTTTTGGTTTTTTATAACCGTGGATCATGATATGTTTGTGCTCACCTTGGCTAATTTCTCATAGGCACGAGTAAATCAGTCTGCTAAAATTTAGATTGATCTCATAATTCTCAACCTATTTCATTTGAACCATTAGTGTGATTATTCTACACCACTAGGTGATATTTGTTTTTGCCTCCCGAACCAACAGAAGAATTGTTCTTCACATTTCGTGTTTTGATCAAAGTGGTGATAGGATGGCTTTTCTTAAACATGACTTTTGTGTACGTAAAACATAATTATTCTTTTCAGAAAAATAAATATTTTTCATTCTGGATAGATTATTCTATAGTCTTATGTATGAGTAAGACACTGCCAGCTTATTTTGCAATTGTCAAACGGGTAAATGGTATCATAGAAATTGTTATTTAGAATTTTATTTGTTCTCCCAATGGTGTTGTCAAATTAGAATTTGGATTCAGTAGAAAATTATATTTAACCAGATTCATAAATTCATTTCATGACAATCAATAGAATAGTGCTGACCTTGGTCGTTGGACAGCACAAAAGTAGAGTCTATTGTTTGCCATTTACAGGAAGATTATAAAAGAACGTTTTTACTATTTTGCCAAATACAAGAAGGTACCAAATATAAATCTTTTTTTTTCCAATCTCCAAAGATAAAGTTTGAAACACGAAAATGACCAGGCAAATGTCCATAATGAAGGTGCTGCACAGACGTACAGGTTCGAGTGTTGGGGCTGGCAGAGGAAAGAGAGAAACATAAGATAGACAGATTTAGTAAAGATATGTTTTGTACTTTTGAAAGTTGAATGTACATATAATTGAGGAGGCAATTGAGCTGTCATTTCTTCCTTTCTTTCAAACTTGGCTTTGTTAGGGCTCTTGTATGCCAAGTGTCCGACACTAGGATACGGCCTTGGCTTAGCCAAATTCCCAAGATTTAATTTATATAATAATATACTGATAATGTAAATTTTCTACATTTGTGTACTATATTATTTTTACTAATAATAAGTTCCATTTATCATGAATAATCCATTTAATAGATTATCTTTTAATAACCTAATAATATAATTTGAGGTGACAAATAAGCGGGTTGAATCAAATTTGAGCGCGACCAAATATTGGGAGCGGAGGGAATATAATTTTATGTGGTGTCACTGTATCCAAGTTAATGATTCTTTCTCCCTTACTCTGATCAGATGCATGCTTCATCACCAACCGCAGCTAGCTACATATTTCTAACAAGTTACATTATTACACTTTGCATTGTCGAGGACCATCAATTTCTCTGTAATGTGTACCTCAGCACTGGGCAGTCATATATTGGTTCTGATTTTACATGATTTTAGCAATGTTCACACTTTATTTGCGTGTTTCCTGTCTGTATCTTATATGGCTAAAATTGCAATCGGTTTGTCACGTCCAAATGGTTAAAACATGTGTTCGTTCTTTTGAATTGGAATACAACAAATAAATATGTTGCAAGACTTAGCGCTTAATAATGACAGACAGCTTTTCTGCAAAATTTGCAAATAAGACTACTCATACTCGCAGATGTTGCATATGCATGCATGCAGCAGTAATTTTGTTCACGATTGCCTATTCGCGGTAGCTAGAAGAACAAGAGAGGGAATTAAAAAAAAAAAAAAAAAGAAGAAGAAGAAGAAGAAGAACAAGAGAGTAATGTTTAAGTGTTGATATGATACACTAAAAAAGTGATAATTTGTTATTATAATGCATGGATTAGATTCAACTGATAGTGTCATTTTATTTTTACACGGACCATTTATAATTCCTTAAAAATCCTTTAATTAATTCATGAATGAATAATGTTGCATTATGTGAGCCGTCTGTTCCTATGTTGCCAACTTTAAATCAGTTCGCGGAGCTAGGTATAGGGTTGAAGGAATGGGATTCAAAAAACTATATATGCAAGTAGGGCAAAAACGAAATTTTTGGTTGTATATAAAAGAAAATTCTACTGAGTAACAAAATTAAAGGGATTTAAAAATTGCTAGTTTCGAATCCCTTATATAAATTCATGGTTTTGCCACCTCTTCCAATCTTTTGATTTTTCTTGGGCATACGTTACGGATCACAGTGCTTCATCTTCCTATTATTCAAAGTATTCAAGGACTCCTTCGTGGAAAATTATACGAGTAACTCCTGTTAATACTGAAACCGCGCATGATATTGGAAATATTTATTATGCCTTATTAATTATGTAGAGAATTAATCAATCAATCTGCTAAGCTATATGGGAATGTGACTCTAAGCTTGAATATCTTTGGCAAACCTTAGAACATAGTTGTTTATCCGAAAAACAGATAGAGTTGAATTTGTACGTAGTTCTAAGGGTATGTGGTATAATTTGACACAAATCGTAAGAGTAAAATGAAAATATCGAATATTGATTGCAAAGAATGAAAAATAAGCAAAGTTGGAAAGAAGATGATTTATGGATTAAGTAAGATGAATCAATCTATGAAGCTAAAAAGGGATAATTCTTCAATATAGGAATGTATGATATCTTAGTTACAATATATGTAAAACTTGATGCCTTTACAGGAATATCGCCATCCTTTTTATAGTGAGGGAACCCTACTTTAGATATAATTAAAAATACATAGTGGGGAACCCATGATAAATCAGTTTTTTCCTAATTCCCACCGAGATTCTCTCCTTTAGTGAGGCTGCAACGATTCTTGTCTGTGAGCTCGACCCTGATCGGACTCAGTATCGGTCGATATTGGTCGGCGTCCAGCTTTAGAGTTCGGTGCGGGTTCGAGGTCGATGCTGACTCAGGGTCCGGAAATGACTTGGGCTCGATATTAGTTAGCCTCTAGCCCTTAAGCTCGATTCAATCACATCTCATTATAGTTTGATTCGGACCCGAACTCGATAATGACTTCGAGCTCAGTGTTTAACCTGTACCTGAAATCTGAAGCTCGTTTGTGCCATCTTCGGATCCATCTCGATTTTATGAAGAATTTCTTCGGTCCATTATGATCTCATCTCGATCAGACGTACGAAGGCCGAAATCAGTTTCGACCGTATATAGATAGTCCCCTCGTTTCTCGGGAAGGATGTAGCGAGAAACGATATGATTTTCCAACGGCTCGATCGTATATAAGCTGGCATTTACATCGGGCTCGATCATGACGCGTGTGATAACTGTCCCGTCAGTTTAGTTTTCCAAGGCATTTAATGCGTGTCAGACGGTGGTCGGCCACCGCTGATGTTGAACCGCCATTGCTCAATCTATAAGTAGCCCCTCCTTTTACCATTTATCACTTTTACATCTCCAAATTTTCCAAAAGTTCTTCTTCTGAGTTCATCTATAAATCTGTGATCTTTTACTGCAAAGTCTCTCTTAAAAAATACCAAATCTTTGTTACCTCTTTCTGTTTTCGATCTTTAAACCAAAAATGGCGAAAACATCAAAAGTCATTCCTCATAAAGAAAAAGCTTCTTTTTTCATAGCCCGCCGCCGACAAAACACCGGTAGAGCTACGGCCTGAGGAGTGCGTTCCTAGGACGTGTGTTCTTACCTCCGGTTTTAAGGTCGACAAAGGCTCGCCGGTTCCCGGACGATGTGAGCTAGTATCGAGGTATATGTGTTCGATAACCGAGGGGCACCTCGAGCAGCTAAAGAAAGATTGCATTTAGGAGAACAAAGAAATAGTAATCACATCCCCTGAAGAAGATATCACCACTTACGTGAAAGGGTTTTTAAGCGTGTATACTTACCCTTTCACGTTAGGTCCTCTCGATCCTGTTATTATCGATTTCTGTCGTCAATACCAAATAGCCCTAGGCCAGATCCATCCTTTTTTTTGGCGGATCGTTATTTTGATCCGTTTCTTCGTGAACAAAATCGAGGGGATGCCTTTCTTCCTCGACCATCTCATTCGATTGTACTGCCCTCGCCTCTTTCGAGGCGAGTAAATAAAACTTTAGCACCGGGCTACCAAGGTTCTATTCTCGAGTATAGACAAGGACAGGGATCGAGGTTGGATGGGCAGGTTCGTTCGAGTGAAAACTTTGGACCTGATTCCGACTAAAAAGATGCCTTTTCCCGAGGAGTGGAACATGAAGCGTAAGTGTAATTCTGTTGTTATCTCTTATTATTTTGCCCCTTCATTTCTTTTTCTCACCGACATCCCCCTTTTGTGATATAGCGGTTCCTTGGATGCCCGGTGCAGTTCCCGACCTCAAGAAATGGGTACGGGATCTAGCTTCAACCTCCACGTATGCCGAGCGCTCATGGCGTGATTTGTCAAAGGGCCGATGGGAGGCCAAAAATCATGGTAAGCCTCTTTCTCGTATCTTTGGTAGTTTGAACGAGATGCTTTCCATATACTTAAACCAATTTTCTTATATGTAGGTGTGGGTAAAAATGCGGTTTTGAGGCCCCCGTCCGTCGAGGAAGAGGCTTCGGCCTCTGTTCCAAAACCGGTGAAGGATAATAAGAGAAAACGGACCTCTGCTTCCGAATATCCAAAACCGAAGACGAGGATGGCTCGTAAGCCAAGGAAGACTACCATCTAAGGGATGAAGACGAGGAAGAAGAAGAAGAAGAAGAAGAAGAAGAAAATGATGGGTCCGTGCTAGTGGCCCTAATGAAAAAAACCATTGATGCCGTAAAGGTAGCTGAATCGATGGTGATTTATAAAGCTCCATCTCGGACTGAGGATATATCGGAGGGAGGTTCGGGCAGAGTCCACAAATCGCTAGAGATCGAGGATGCTTCCCACCGAAGTCAACAAACGGTGGGTATATCAGAAGGATCCGGTCTTGAGGCTCTCCGAGCTGAGGAGAATGCCCCAAGTGAGTCGCTTGGGGAAATAATAATCGGAGACTTGCCTACTCTCCCTTGCTTTCTTTGAAGGGGCAATTCGGGAAGCCCAAGCTTTGGGGTCCCTCGAGATAAACCGATCTCATGAAGGGGAGGACCCCTTCTATGATTTGTTTACTGGTGTCGAGGATGTTGCTAGCCCTAGTGATGTGTCAGGCCTTTTCTGTGAAGTGCAACAAGCTTTAAATCGTGTAAGCTCTAACTTCCTTCTTCGATACCACTTTCATGTTTGCTATTCTTTTCTAACTTCTTTTCTTCTTTCTTCGTAGGCTGCATCAATTCATCGAGAAACGTGTTCTCAGTCTCGAGCTGAGCTACGTCGGTATGAGACTGACCTCCGACGGGTCACAGAGGAGAGGAACACCCTTAGACTTCTCTTCGGACAAAGGGAAGAAGAAATTAAGGACCTCTGAGCTGAATTTGCCAAGGATCAACAAGACCAGACCGACCTGACCGAGCAGGTAATGGTAATCTTAAAAACCCATGGGCTCGATTTTTGAACGGTGGCTAATATTTTGATCTCACAGCTGCAGCAGAAGCTTGAGGTTATTGGGAAGCTTCGTGAGGAGGTCGATATGATAAGGGCAGAGACCTTGGGATAGAAAGATGGCATGGACCATCTTGCCGCAGAAAAAGAAACTGCTCGAGCCCAATTATCATCAGCCGAAAACCAACTTCAAAGCATGAAGGAGAAAAGTTCGATTTAAGCAAGAAGAATAGAGGAGCTCGAGGCTCGGTTGGCCTTCGAACTTGCTAAGGCCAAATCTGACGCCGAAAAGGCAAAGGCCGATGCGGATGCATTCGTGGCCGTCTATCGGGCCGATGCTGAAGCTGCTCAGGTACAGGAAAGAGAGGCAACCGAAATCTCCAACACTCGAGCATATTGGGTTGCTGAACTTGCTAAATGCCGATCTCGGAGGGAGACCCTTGAGGAGATCCATGCTCGAGGTTTCGATCTCACTGAAGAGATAAAAAGGGCTAAAGAGCTCGAAGCCGATGCTGAAGCCTTAACTTCCGATGATGATGATGATGGTTATGGTGGGAGCAAGAGTGGGTCCGAGAGCGGGGATGAGCCCGACGGAAAAGAGACTGCCCCCGTAGACAACCAAGAAACTTAACCCTTAGTTTTCATTTTGTTTTTGTTTTTGTGTACATCCCTGTTTGGGCGTTGTAAACATTCTTGTATGTATATATAAAGATTTTTTCTTTCCCCGACTTGCCTCTGTTTTCTGCCTTGGGAAGTTCTTATTTTATTCATGCCTTACGAAGCTTTCCATAAGGCTTTAGGCAATTTGATCGAACTCGGACCTTGCAACTTTTATGACCAGGTGAGTGCTTTATTCAAACTCGAAGAAATATACCCGTAGATTTGATAGTCGAGTGAGTGATTTTCTCGAACTCGAATAAAGGTAGCTCGTAGGCTTAATAGTTGAGTGATTGGCTGCTCGAACTCAAAGAAAGGTATTCCGTAAGCTTAGTAGTCGAGTGAGCGCTTTGCTCGAACTCGAAATAAGCGTATCACGTAGGCTTAGTAGTCTAGTGAGTGCTTTCTAGAACTCGAAATAAGAGTATCCCATAGGTTTAGTAGTCGAGTGAATGATTCGAACTCGAACTAATATAGTTCGTATACTTAATGGTCCAGTGATTGCTTCGAACTCGAAGTAATATAGCCCATAGGCTTAATGGTCAAGTAGGTGATTGCTCGAACTCGAAATAAGAGTAGCCTGTAGGCTTAGTAGTAGAGTGAATGATTTGAACTCGAAGTAATGTAGCCCGTAGGCTTAATGGTCGAGTGAGTGATTGCTCGAACTCGAAATAAGAGTAGCCTGTAGGCTTAGTAGTAGAGTGAATGATTTGAACTCGAAGTAATGTAGCCCGTAGGCTTAATGGTCGAGTGAGTGATTGCTCGAACTCGAAATAAGAGTAGCCTGTAGGCTTAGTAGTAGAGTGAATGATTTGAACTCGAAGTAATGTAGCCCGTAGGCTTAATGGTCGAGTGAGTGATTGCTCGAACTCGAAATAAGAGTAGCTCGTAGGCTTAGTAGTCGAGTGAGTATTTGCTCGAACTCGAAACAAGAGTTGCCCGTAGGCTTAGTCGTCGAGTGAATGATTCGAACTCGAAGTAATGCAGCCCGTAGGCTTAATGGTGGAGTGAGTGATTGCTCGAACTCGAAATAAAAGTAGCATGTAGGCTTAGTAGTCGAGTGAGTGCTTGCTCGAACTCGAAGTGATGTAGCCCATAGGCTTATTAGTCGAGTGAGTAATTCGAACTCGAAGTAATGTAGCCTGTAGGCTTAATGGTCGAGTGAGTGATGGCTCGAACTCAAAATAAGAGTAGCATGTAGGCTTAGTAGTCGAGTGAGTGCTTGCTCAAACTCAAAGTGATGTAGCCCGTAGGCTTATTAGTAGAGTGAGTATTTGCTCGAACTCGAAACAAGAGTAGCCTGTAGGCTTAGTCGAGTGAGTGATTCAAACTCGAAGTAATTTAGCCCGTAGGCTTAATGGTTGAGTGAGTGATTGCTCGAACTCGAAATAAGAGTAGCCTGTAAGGTTAGTAGTGGAGTGAATGATTTGAACTCGAAGTAATGTAGCATGTAGGCTTAATGGTCGAGTGAGTGCTCAAACTCGAAATAAGAGTAGCATGTAGGCTTAGTAGTCGAGTGAGTACTTGCTCGAACTCGAAGTGATGTAGCCCGTAGGCTTATTAGTCAAGTGAGTATTTGCTCGAACTTGAAACAAGAGTAGCATGTAGGCTTAGTCGAGTGAGTGATTCGAACTCGAAGTAATGTAGCCCGTAGGCTTATTAGTCAAGTGAGTATTTGCTCGAACTTGAAACAAGAGTAGCATGTAGGCTTAGTCGAGTGAGTGATTCGAACTCGAAGTAATGTAGCCCGTAGGCTTAATGATCGAGTGAGTGCTTGCTCGAACTCAAAATAGGGTAGCCCTTGGGCTTCATAGATAGTCCCCAAATGGTTACTTAAACTCGAGTCGGTGTAGCCCTTGGGCTTTATAGTGAGTGTTGCTTGAACTCGTTGATTTTTCGGTTGGCATCCCCCGATTTATGGGGTAATGGTCGGCCCTTAAGCTTGTTCGCATAATGGGTGTCGAAATAGAGGAAGTTTTTCTTGGATATAAGATATCGGTAAAGAAGAAATATTTCTTTGTAAGTCATTATACATGTGTTCATGTTTTGTGTCAGGGCTCGGGCCAACGACATGGGCATGGCTCGTTTGACCATTTGGCCCTTACAATTTTTCCTGTCGAGACCCTGTTGCCATGAAATAACGAAGTAACTTCCTTTGCACTGTACTTGATAATTATCGTTGATATGTTCAACGACAATGGTATGCCCCCGGTATTCGAGGTTGATTGTAAGGAGGCCTCGAATACTGTTGAATTGTTCCGAGTTAGCACGATCAATGGTTGCCTCATTAAAAAACCTTGCCGAAAAACCTATTTGGGACAAAACCGGTCTAAGGGAAAAAGAGTGCAACGCGAGCTTTCAGACCTAAGGCTTCGTGTTGAATAATCCATCGTAGTTCCTGATCGAATTCATTAATCTTCGCCTTTGGTCGAACACCTGCAAAGGTTAGTTTCGAAATATAATTGAACAGGGGGAGTTGTACCTTAGCAGTAGTATCGTTTTGGCCGCCGGGCTTGTAGGATTTCCATTATACGACCAATATCAGTCTTTGATCGACCTCTATTCTCGTTTGGCAGCCCTTTTAATAACGAACCCAGGACCCAACTGGTCATCTTCGACTCTTATTTTGGATTGATATTGATTATGCGCATCGGCCCAAGTAATAGTAGGATACTCGATCAGGTTATGCTTCAATCACCGGGAGGCCATCGAACTTCGTTCGTTCAAAATTTAGGTGAAAGCCTGAACAGCCTAATCGTCCGTGACTAGTGGCATATCCATTCGTTCCATTTGAAAATGAGATACGAACTCCCTTAGCATCTCGTTATCCTTTTGTCTTACCTTGAATATGTCAGACTTCCTTGTCTCGACCTTTATGGCCCCGACGTGCGCTTTTACGAAGGAATCTGCAAGCATAGCAAATAAATTGATAGATTTAGATGGTAAATTATGATACCATAACATTGCTCCCTTTGACAGGGTTTCACCGAATTTCTTCAATAATACAGATTCGATCTCATCATCCTCTAGATCGTTCCCTTTGATGGCACATGTGTAAGAGGTAACATGTTCGTTGGGATCAGTCGTTACATTATATTTAGGAATCTCGGGCATGCAAAACTTCTTTGGGATCGGTTTAGGAGCCGCGCTTGGGGGAAAAGGCTTTTGTGTAAATTTTTTGGAATCTAAGCCCTTCAGTATCGGTGGTGCCCCTGGAATCTGATCAACCCTGGAGTTATATGTTTTCACACTTTTGTCGTTTGCCTCGATTCGCCTTTCTCCTGATTCTATTCGTTTAGTCAGTTCTTCGAACATCTTAGCAATTTCGGGATTAGTCCCCGACTCTTGCTCATTTGATCTTACTATAGCTGGTTCCGTCATGTGGGTGACTCCTCGGGGTGGACTGGGCTCTGGCCTGCTCGGTACCTGGGTTTGACTCTGCAACTGAGCTATCGCTACCTGTTGAGCTTGCAACATTTCAAAAATTATACGCAAGATTACGCCGTTTTCCTTGACGTTATGGATATCTCGAGCTGCAGATCGAGTTCCACCATGACTGCTATTTTCAGGTTCAGAATGTGGGTTTGCCTCAATGGCCACATGCGAATTAACATCTAATGGCACTTCGACTCGAGCTCCACCGGCGTTGACAAGCGGCATTCCGGCCCCGGACGTCAAGTTGTTGTTCTCACCTTGAAGGCCAACTTCGTTGTCGATAGGTAAGGCCATTTAATTTGAGATCTCGTCGTTGCTAATCTGAAATCAAGGGCACTTCCGAAAATAAGCGTGAAATGGTGTGTTTTTTGCAGATTCGTATCAAATAACCACTGTTATCCTTAGCCCCACGGTGGGAGCCAAACTATTTATCCGAAAAACGGATAGAGTTAAATTTGTATGTAGTTCTAAGGGTATGTGGTATAACTTGACACAAATCGTAAGAGTAAAATGGAAATATCGAATATTGATTGCAAAGAATGAAAAATAAGCAAAGTTGGAAAGAAGATGATTTATGGATTAAGCAAGATGAATCAATCTATGGAGCTAAAAAAGGATAATTTCTCAATATAGGAGTGTATGATATCTCAGTTACAAGGTATGTAAAACTTAATGCCTTTACATGAATATCGCCATCCCTTTAATAGTGAGGGAACCCTACTTTAGATATAATTAAAAATACATAGTGGAGAACCCATGATCTTGTCTGTGAGCTCGACCCTGATCGGACTCGGTATCAGTCGATATTGGTCGGCATCCAGCTTTAGAGTTCGGTGCGGGTTCGAGGTCGATGCTGACTCGGGGTCCGGAAATGACTTGGGCTCGGTATTGGTTGGCCTCTGGCCCTTAAGCTCGATTCAATCGCATCTCATCATAGTTCGATTCGGACCCGAGCTCGATAATGACTTCGAGCTCGGTGTTTAACCTGTACCTGAAATCTGAAGCTCGTTTATGCCATCTTCGGATCCATCTCGATTTGATGAAGACTTTCTTCGGTTCATTATGATCCTTTCTCGATCAGACGTACGAAAGTCGAAATCAGTTTCGACCGTATACAATAGCATTTCACCTATAGCCGAACAGTAGTCCAAAATTTGACAGGGTTTGTGGTTGTGCAATTCATTAGTATCTATACATATATATTGAGTTGATCATCCTGTTCGAAGGACAAGTGAAGTCATAGAAAAGCGTAGAGAGGTCAAGTTGCACGTATTGCGTTTAAAGATTTTTACATGCTACGTTTCAATAAATTACTTTTTTTTTTGGGTTATATAGTTAAAATAACGAATTCATGTGTACAGTTTGGATTTTAAGTTTACTTAATTAATGCGTATATATTTTCATAGTATCTGTAGATAAAACTACATAATAGCATACAATTAAGCAAAAGAGGGATAATATGCTCCGGCTCATCACAGGGACGGATCTAGAGTATTAAGTATGGGTTCGAATAAACCTAATACTTTTTGCTTAGATATTATATTTGTAATTCATTAGATATATAAAAATATTTAATTACAAAACCAATAACTAAAACGGGATATGAAATTAGTAACAAATTCAAAAGCTACAAACTTCAAGTCAATGGCAAAGACATAACGCCCAAAAGGGAGAGATGCCTCAATTCTTTATCATAAGGGAGAGGGGGAATTATGTGGTGCAAAAGACAAAAAGGTTCTGAAGCGGAAAACATGGTGTATGGGTCTTTTTTCGATTTTAGTCTACGGGGAGGCCTCTAAAAATGGCTAAAATCTTCCATGCTTGAAAAGGATAAGAGCAAATTCACAAGTCTTTTTATCTCATCCCATCTAAACAGTCCTAATTCATACCTGTCGTCTCTGCATAATTTTGTCTAGTGTATGCTCAAATTTAGCAAACGTAGATTGATGATTTTGAGTGAGTGGATATCAATTGATACTGCATGATTCATTATCTCTTTGTTTGAGAAAGTGATGTGAATTTAATATAAGTATTCAGACATCAAGATTTAAAATAAATATGATCTTATTATATGTATATAAATTTAATTTATTTTGTATATGTATACGAGACTAATGCAATATATTTACAGGGTAAGATATTACAACTAGATGTACAGTTGTTAGTATCTATTGTCAAAAGACAAAAAGTATACATCCGTTACTGGTGAGGTGACAAGATATCCCGACCCCACCAATTATATTCATATATCTCGATCTATTTTTGGTGGCATTTTGCATATTGTAAAAGGCAAGTGGGCAATGACACGAGGCAAACGAATAGCACTCCAATCAGTTAAGTTTATCTTAATCCTGGATAGGGAATCGATTATCCACACAATATCTTGCACTTCAAAAGAAAGAAAAGTTTTTACCGAACCGCGATTAAGAATAAAGATATCTATCTAGGTCAAAGTTGGATATGCCGTATGGGGATAGCTTACAGACTTATATGCCTAGCTTGGCTTGTCTTACGTACATTGTCCATTATAACATGCAAAGTTTAATTTTTATATATCGACAGTGTAAAAGAATTTTTGTATTATAAAATCATCAAAATAGTAACTAGTAAAACTAAGCCTATGATAACATCATATGGTCACTTTGCGAGTATTTCACCAAAATTCATATTCCTCGTATATCATATAGTTGAGAAGAACCTGAACACAATGAAAAGGACAATGAAAAACAAATGCCAAATTGCCAAAAGTTGGGTGTGTTTGTGCCCCCCAAGATTTGATTATCTGGTCCACAAGTAAGACAGTATAGGACCAAAGGAGGACCAGAAGCTGATTGGATACCAAATGTCCAAATTTGTCAGGAGAAACTTGGATTCCACTTTCCTTAAGCTGTCCCTCCCACATTATTTTGGTCCCCAGTCACCATCTCTGGTCAATTGTATATATGCCTTAGGAAGGTAAATAATGCAGATATTGTCTAGTGAGGTGAAAGTTGGTAATACATACTATTTTCTTTTACTAACACTGACAACAAATAAATCACAAAAATACTTTTCAAATAAAATAAATTAAAAATTTAAATATTTTGGTATTTTAGAGATTTGGAAATAAAGAGGTTGCCCGCTCATAGAAAAAATTTATAGGTAATGATGCGAAGTTTAAATTTGACTAATGTTGCGTTAATATTTTACTAAAATAATTTAATATATAAAAAATATAGGGAGCTACCATGTGTTGAAATGAATGTGAAAAGAAACAAAAAAAATTAATACCAATAATTCATTTTAGAATGCATTTTATCTACTACTGTTTTATTATTATTTATTTAAGTTTATATTTTTACCAATTTGACTTTTAGTACTATAGAATAACTATTTTGCTTTATATTTTATATCGTTCATTTCCAATGCTCTTTTTATAAAAACATATTTATGTAGCCTAAGAATTGTTTTCAACTTGAAAATAATTTTTACTTATATAATAATTTGGAAATAAATTGCATTGGATACATTTAATTGCTAATTAGTTAATTAATTATTTGTTTTCAACCTTAAAGGGAATAATTTTTTTGTTGATTCAAATTCATATTAGCTCATCTAAGCTTTAAATATTTAAATTTAACAATAATTTTGTCCAATCATTTATAACTTGGAAAATCCCTTTTACCCTTTGCAGTTTTAATAATATTAATTTACCTAAAGTTACATTTAGTTAGATATTTTTTATGTTATAATTTAAGTACCTAAATGTTTGAGTTTGTACATTATTCAAATAAAAACAAATCTAATAATTAAAATTTGAGTTAATTTTATAGTATTAAAATAATAATTTGTCTAATGTAAATTTATCTCCAAAGGATTAAAATATTGATCATTTTTGCAAAGTCTTCATGTTTTTATAATTAGTAAGTAATAGATATTAGATGTTTGCAAAACAAAGACAATGAAAGAGGTAATTAACCTATCAATTTAGATTTCGAATAAGGATGGAATAATAAAAATTAACGCTTCAAATAGTTGACTTTTTAACTATTTATTTAAGGTAAAATTTAATTGATTTAAAGTCCTAATTTTTAAGTATATAATTCAACAACAACAACAACAACAACAACAACCCAGTAGAATCCCATTAATGGGGTCTGGGGAGGGTAGTATGTACGCAGACCTTACCCCTACCCCGAAGGAGTAGAGAGGCAGTAAGTATATAATTCAAATGAGACAAAATTAAATAACCAAATTTCAACGGATTTTCAAGTCCTAAATATTAATAAAATAATTAAATAACTATTTTGTCTAGTGTCAAATATATTTTTAAAGGGAAAACCATAGAGAATCCCTTTAAAATATATTTTAACTTTAAAGGTGAAGAAAGAGAAAGAAAAAACAACAAAAGTGATTTAACAAAACGCTTAGATTAATTTGTTGATATAGCCACAAAGAGTTTTTGTGCTTCTGTTTTTTAGTTTTCGTTGGCCTCTTTGCTTTTATATGAACCACTTAAAAATTATATTTTTGAGAATGTGTGATTATTATGAGAAACAAATTTTTTATTTATCTATAACGTAACGTGAAAGGAGCTTAAAAGTGAGATGTTATTACTTGACCTAATTTATAGAAAATTTCGAGGTAAAATTTTACTCAATCTTAAATTCCTAAATATTAGGAGTTTTACATAGATCAAATAAGAAAATATTATATAAGAAAAAGTCTATTTGATTTCAAAATCCTAAATTTTAGAAAAACAACAAATTACAACTTGTCCAACTCTATTTTTAAAAGGCAAAAAAAACGAACGACATTTCGCTAACGACCTTGGTGCATCATAATATAAGGACAAAAAGAGTAGTCATAAAATTATTCGATGATTACCCTTAGTTATAATCAACGTTGAAAGCCACAAATATTAATAGATGGCAACCTTCAATTATTGCCCTTTAAGCATTACGGCTAAAATGCGAAAACATATGGAACAAAACGAAAGATTTGCAGAATTAAAGGCAGATATAGCATCTTCAAAGAAAAGCATGTTCTTAGATATGAATACATGGTTCAGTGCTGAGTGCTGACATACGTTCATGGGTTTGTAAATGTTTGTGCAGTACGTTACGAAATCCTTTCTTTGTGGCAGCAAAAGGAAAACATATTTCTCAAACCTAGGTAGGACCATCGTAATACTTATATAGTCACTCTACTCATCTGACTTTTTGGAGATACTATCCATCTGCTCAATATTTCTTAATGTTTCAAGAACACATATTACACTCTGAACGAATTCATATAGTTATACTTCAGAGGCACAAAAAATAAGAGAAAGGAAAATAAATTAAGAGGAAAGTAAACCAGGAAAGGAGAAAACAAATTGAATTTTGCTCATTCTTCCAGGTCTCACACAGCTAAAAGAAATAATACAGTTAACAAGAAGCTGGTATACAGAGAACTACCTAGTATAACCAGCAACTCAACCAGAAGAAGCGTTCACAATAATTGGCTGTCACCAGAGAACTTGGTCCATTGGATGCTAGATCTTTTAGTGAGTGCGTGTTCTACTGCTTTCAGCATTTCGTACAGGATAAAAATATGGATGAGCCTGCAATGTCGATCACAGTTACAGTGGGCAACATTTCTAAGAATCTTGAACTGACCGCATATTTAATAATCAACAACATATTGCCCGGTAGAAATCAAAGATGATTAAAGAAAAAAATTGGGAATTTTAACCTTCATTTTAGGAAAAGAGAGAACTTTATTTATTTATTTATTTTAGGAAAAGAGAGAACTTTCTTTCTTTATTTATTTAATAACAAAAGGCAGGGAGGATTTTACCATTGCTTCTTTTGCAGTTGGTCTTTCCTGATGATCGTAGCGGAGCAGTTTGTCAACAAAATCAACCGCCTGAAAAATAAGCATTGCACATTGTTAGGTAAACAGAATTTCATCTCATTGTATTTATAAAATCTATCGAAACTAGCTTTTTCATACCTCAGGGACTGCAAGATGTTGGTTTTCAGCACTAATAAACTTCGACCATGGTTTCCTACTATGTCTGAACAATGAAAAAGTCTAATTATCTAGCAGAGAGTGATCCATTTGGAAATATAGTTTTTGAGTTGACAATACTAACCGTCCAACAAGGGCTGCAAGATGAGGATCTAATTCCAATCTATACTTGTTTAGATAAGAATTTAATTCATCTGTCCCCAGAATCTGATGATCAAAACATAAAAAAGGAACTTTTAAGGGGTCTCTACATCAAAGTATTGTACTCTTTTCTAAATGCAAATATACAACTCATGCATGTTTACCCTGGTAATCTTACAAAAATTCGGTCATATCATCTTCCAAAACAATTTAGAATTCTTTTAAGACCCCGTAAAGATGATGAATACTGAGTAAGGCAGGGCTGAACTGACAGTTGAGTTAAACTCCCATTTTGCTGGTAAATCATCCATCCTTACCATGGGGTTAGGTGAGCCAAGGGTGATTATAATTACTACAGTTGCAAGACCACAGTTCAACAAAAACAGAAGTGGGACTGCAATGATCATAGATCAGTCTAGCTCAAAAGAAATCATATGCATCATGAACCTACTCTCCATCTACTTAATTGTTTAGAGAGCAGACACGAGTCCTGCATTTCATAGCCACCAACCAACAAAATATTTCCATTTACTTAGCCATAGCCAAGGTTATGTCTAGACTCATTTAATGGCATACATCTGATATAGGTATTTGTAACTATCCAATATTAGTACATGCAGCCTTTTGCTAATTATGTAGAGCATTTTGAAGTATCTGCACAGAACACCTACAAGCATATTTCTAATTCGTACCAGTGAGGGGCTAGTCTGATAGGATCTTATCTTAGACTGCTAGTGGCCAATGTTGTGTTCACACTACTCTTCCGTTTTCATAGTGCCGGGCCTTATTTACTAGTTATTGTTTTTGTTTTTCATATTGGTTCCTATGATATTATTATTTCTATGATTTCTGTTGATGGTACTAATATATTGTCTCTTTTCGTCTAGGTCTATTGGAAATAGTCTCTCTAATCCCTCGGGATAGAAGTAAGGTCTGCGTACACACTACCCTCCTGAAACCCCACTTGTGGGATTTTACTAGTTCGTTGTTGTTGTTGTTACAATTTGATGCTACTTTTTCTTTTTCGGCTTCTCCTTTTCTATCCTTTTCCATTTTCGTCCTTCTTCTTCTTCCCGTTTCTTTTTTTTTTCATCTTTTCTTGAGCCGAGGGACTATCGGACATAGTCTCTCTGCCTCGCCAGGTAGGGGTAAGGTCTGCGTACACGCTACCTTCCCTAGACCCCACTTGTAGGATTATACTGGGTATGTTGTTGTAGTATAGGATGTAAGAATTTTCTAAATGATCAAGTCCCTGAAGAACTGCTCCAGATTACTCCCTTTCCCCTCGCCCAAAAAAACTAAAAGAGAATTCAAGAAACAAAGGAAAAGACATGAGACAGATATATAGTGTCCTCCTATGCACATAAGATTGAAACCCCTCAGCCTTCTGTCAAAAAAGTTCACGTTTGGGAAGAGGGAACAATAAGTGAAAAACTTCCATTTTTTCCGGTACAACTCAATATTCTCAAAAGCTTCTTGGGATTATTAAATGAAAGAAGAAAGAGTCTTAACAGCTATGGACCCTCATCGATGACTTTTTGGACAAGGAGGGTCTATAGCTGTTAAGACCTAAGTTGCTCCGACATAGCAGTTTAGGTGCCGTACCCGTGTCGACACGACACTAGTATGGGTGTGGGTATGGGATCCGTACCGGATCTGGTCAAACAATTTTAGGTACTTTGACCACGACGGACAGAAAAGTTCGAGACGAGATACAATTTGATTACCGAAATCAGAACTAAAACTAGGGTAAATTTGAAGAAAATAGCATATCTTATCTAGGAAATCAATCTTTTACTTACCTACAATTTGAGAATAAAAAGGAAATTCACACTTTACAAGCTATACGTAAGTATTCCACAAAATTTCTCACAAATTAGAGAGATTTTTATTTTTTTTAATTATTTTTAGCCGGATCCCTGCACCCGTATCCGTACTAGGATCCGTGTCCCCGAATCTTAAAATTTACATCTTGAAAGATTCGACCTCTAGATCCGCACCAGTGTCGGACACCCGCACCTATGTCCGAGCAACTTAGGTTAAGACTCTTTTCTTCTTTCATTTAATAATCCCAAGAAGCTTTTGAGAATATTGAGTTGTATTGGAAAAAATGGAAGTTTTTCACTTATTGTTCCCTCTCCCCAAACGTGAACTTTTTTGACATCATCGATGAAATCCACTTATTAGGGCAATGATAGGCAGACATAATTTACTTAATATGGTGCATTTTCCCTACTATTTAAATATATCAATGAGCACCATACAAAAAGAAATGCAAGAACAGATGTAGGCTCTCATGGAGATTGTGGTTGGTACCAAGGTGCCTGAGCATGGATGGAACATGAAATTCAGAAGGGACAGTTTTGACTGAGGTTGACAGAATCATATCAGTATCGAACGAGCTTAATAAGATCTCTATTAAAACAGAATCCTCAGATTCTTTAATCTGGACTCTGCAGAGAAATGGGACTACTCTGTTCACTCCTGCTATAGAAGTCTGGTATCCTTAAGATGTCCTTTTCCTTCTTGGCCCAGAATGTAATTTGGTTTGCTCCTCACGGAGTACCTTTTGAGCTGGATGTTAGTCCAAGATGGTAGATTGACAGACTCTAACTTGCAGAGGAGGGGCCTGCAAATTTGCAGTATATTTTGTGAAAGGGAGGTAAAGGGCAGCAGGCATCTGTCTCTTCACTGTCCACTTATGAAGCCTTGTTTTGAAATTTTTTTGTAATAAAACGGGTGATGAAATCAACCAAGAAACTTCTCAGTAGATGGACAGGAAACAGAGAGTACAACAAGAGGCGTTTTGAGGGAAAAACTTCATCCACAGGCATGCTGAAGTGTTAGATGTTTATGTAATAGCTCTCTGGTCTAATCAGTCGGATATACATGCAAAGGAGGAAAACAAAAAGAGAAATGTCATCAATTAACAGAGGTAATGTATCTTATGGAACAATATTTTTGTACAGCCCAGCACTACTTTAGTGCTTGGCAATTTACAGTAATATAATACTTGCTACTAATTTCCAGAAAAAAGAAAAGGCAGGGAGTTGATGATCTTAACAAGTGATAGAAAAAGTATCAGCCAGTAGGCTTGTGGGTGACTGGACAGTATGCAAAGGCCAATTATTATTAATGAAGCATGTTGTCTTGCGGGACGACCTATAGTGATGCATCGGTGAGGCTTGATAAATACTGGTGCATAGACAGACAACACCACCAATTGGTCATGATTTGCAAAGGGACCGAGAGCGGTTTCTTTATTCACTGCTTGGTCTCATTTTTATGGTGGACCCTGTTTAACTTCATATGATGGGTTATGGATGGAGAGATCTGTGCTCATGATTAACTTCATACAGTTGGAACAAGTTTTATATGTAAACCATAATTTACTCAGAACAACCAGAGAATATCATTCTCACGCTTCTCAAAGCACCGCAAACATATATATACATACACACACACACAGAGATATATACACTTGCATGTGCGTGTATTATATATAGCCATTTACTCTATGTGGGGCATTATCATATGCATCATAAGTCCATAATCACAATAGTACAAATTCACATTGCCTGTGAAAACCGTCGATCTGGATGAATCAACAATATTAAGATTCTTTCAGACTTAGCTTCATGTGTGAGTTAGTTACCAATTTATCAAAGAAAGAAAAGGAAGATGTGATTTCATTCCCAAAGCATGCATGCCATATATTAAACATCAAAGGCTAAACGATAAACTTCAAAGTGGACATTCTGCATACCTTCGCAATCTTCACAAGTTGATCATGATTGTCATGCCCATAGAAGAAAGGCTCCTTCCGGAATATCTATACAGTACAATTCCTTAGAAGTAAGCATCAAAGTGAGAGGACACCTTAACAGACAAGTAAGTTCTGACTTTTGGACCTCAGTATCTGCCATTCATGCATGATTTACCAGACGAGAATCAGTCATGAATGGCATAATGTAAGTACCAAGTCAAGGACAGATAAAAAAAAGGTAGAGAGCATAACACATGCAAGATGAAGTCTCGAATGTGCATCTGTATGACACCAAAAGAGAGCCAAAAAAGGGTGCAAAAAAACTGTTGCTCACCATTCCTGCAAACATACAACCAAGACTCCACAAGTCCAACGAGTAGTCGTAGTCTTGCAAATCAACAAGTAGTTCAGGACCTTTGAAATATCTGAGACCATAATGAGAGGAGGTAAGTCCGTCAGAAGCTACACTGAGAGAGCAAAGCAGCCCTCCAAAAATATTGAGATTAGATACAGAATTAAAACTAGTGTTTGGTATTTGAGGGGAAAAGGGCAGAAAAAGCATATGTAACCCACATAAATAAAGTAACAAAATGTGCATGCAACAAACCAGAATCATTTTTCTCTATTATGGCAAAAGCAAGCAAAATCCTAGGAATTTATAATCGCATAAATGAGGTGATAGTGATACTTAATTATAAAGCTTCATGTAAGTGCTATATCTTCATGGATGAGGGAATGCTCTTAACTATCACAAAAGTAGTATCCCATTCAACATGACTAATAAATAGAGACAGACAAAATACTTCTGCTTTGATTCTTCTGAGCTCAAAAACCTCCCTTCCGTTCCTTACGCTACCAAACCCAATTCCTTACCCCCAGCTGGGTTCCTGACCCTAACACTTGCAAGGAAATGCACTTCAAAATACATTTATTATCCTAACCTCTCTGTCTCTCAAATTGCATTCCCATCAAAATGAACTCTTAGTATTAGACTGCTAAACCAAGTATAAATCCAGTATATACGTTTTCGAGTCAAAATTTTGGCCAGCCTATGTAAGAACTGGAGGTACGATTTTCTAATATGCATTTTTTTCTTTGGGTAAGTAGGTTTCTAACTATGCATTCCCACCAAAAATTTATCTTCTTAGATTCAAGAGCACAATGACACAATAAACACATGCATTGCCTCCTAGGAGTTCTAAGCATAATCTTTTTTCGTGTTATCATCCAAATAAAAAACATGGTAAAAGCTATAAAATAACAACGAAAACTATTTCTCAATTCCGAGCTAGTCAGGCGCAGCCATATGAATCCTCAATACGATGTCATTCCATTCAAACCGGTTTCATTTCAAAGCTCAATAATTTGGATCAAGATAAATTAGGTTCTCGCTTTATCCAACAAAAAAAGGTGTGTTCTCCAACACCAAAGGTTCTCTAAATTTCATTTGAAATACAAATTTGCAAACAGATCTAAGGCTCCGGGTAAACATTGGACCTAATATAAGCACATCAACACAACTAAGCGTTAATCCCAACTAGTTGGTATCGTCAATTGGGATTGTTTGCTTCCATTGTGCGCTATTCTACGTTAGGTGCACATGGATTCACAAAGAATGGTGTTCAATTGGTGATGCCAAAGGCAGTGAAAAGCACTCCTGGGGTGCTGGTAAGAACAGAGGATGAGGACACACCGAAAAACTGTTCAAAACACAATATCCATTTATGCACACTTTGGAATGTATGCAAACAAAATATCAGGTGATTAGAAGGAATGTTTAACTTTGATGCAGTACACAATACGAAATGTAGATGTTACAAGTTTTGGTACTTGGTTGTAGGACGTCCAATGTAAATAATTTTGACACTTCGATGGAGTTCATAGACTCCTTAACTTTGATGCAGTACACAATACGAAATGTAGATGTTACAAGTTTTGGTACTTGGTTGTAGGACGTCCAATGTAAATAATTTTGACACTTCGATGGAGTTCATAGACTCCTTAACTTTGATGCAGTACACAATACGAAATGTAGATGTTACAAGTTTTGGTACTTGGTTGTAGGACGTCCAATGTAAATAATTTTGACACTTCGATGGAGTTCATAGACTCCTTAACTTTGATGCAGTACACAATACGAAATGTAGATGTTACAAGTTTTGGTACTTGGTTGTAGGACGTCCAATGTAAATAATTTTGACACTTCGATGGAGTTCATAGACTCCTTAACTTTGATGCAGTACACAATACGAAATGTAGATGTTACAAGTTTTGGTACTTGGTTGTAGGACGTCCAATGTAAATAATTTTGACACTTCGATGGAGTTCATAGACTCCTTAACTTTGATGCAGTACACAATACGAAATGTAGATGTTACAAGTTTTGGTACTTGGTTGTAGGACGTCCAATGTAAATAATTTTGACACTTCGATGGAGTTCATAGACTCCTTAACTTTGATGCAGTACACAATACGAAATGTAGATGTTACAAGTTTTGGTACTTGGTTGTAGGACGTCCAATGTAAATAATTTTGACACTTCGATGGAGTTCATAGACTCCTTAACTTTGATGCAGTACACAATACGAAATGTAGATGTTACAAGTTTTGGTACTTGGTTGTAGGACGTCCAATGTAAATAATTTTGACACTTCGATGGAGTTCATAGACTCCTTAACTTTGATGCAGTACACAATACGAAATGTAGATGTTACAAGTTTTGGTACTTGGTTGTAGGACGTCCAATGTAAATAATTTTGACACTTCGATGGAGTTCATAGACTCCTTACATAGCTAAAGGAGCTATAGTCCTCCTTTCTAGATCCATGTACCCCCGGGTGCTTTAATATGCAGAAAACGCTATTACTTAGCCCCAACAAAGAAATGCTAACGACTACAAGCAAATTGAGATTCCTGCCACCACTCAATTAATAAAAATAAAGGAAACAAGAGAAATCCTTATTCAAATGTTAAATTGATATGATTTTAAATGTCAAAAGACAAATGATACAAATAGCAGTGGAAGATCGAACCTAGAAGCCACACGGACATTATATTCCTTTCCAGGATGATAAAATTCTGCAAGTCCCCAATCTATTAGCCGAAGTTTACGCTGCTCGTGATCAATCATTACATTATGGGGCTTCACATCACGGTGCATAATACCTTGAGAATGGCAATAATCTAATGCCTGTAGAGGATACAGTAATACTTGAATTTTCTGGCACCTCAAGAAAATACCAATTGCAAGGCATAATATAGAAACATATTTAAAAAGAGTCGAGTGTGTAAAACAACAGCAATACCACAAACAACTGTCATGATCCCGAACTAGAAATATTCATTTCGCTCCATTATAACTCATTTCATTCTTGTGCACAGTAATTTATCTTTATTGTACTCAAGCATAGAAATCTCATCAAATTATCAAGCAGAAATAATATGAACCTGAGATGATACAGTTACCTATCTTTAAACCCAAATCTCACCAGTCAGCCAGAAAATCAAAAGAGTGTATCTTCTCGACTCATAATAGCAAACAAGGAGCTTTAGATCATACTCCAAGATACTTGTCTACTTTGACTTGCATAGAGATTGATAATACAAAATCCAGTTACACCTTTTTCTTGTTGATAAATCATATCTGGATACATTATTTTTCACTTTTTTGATGACGGAGGTGCCCGAGCCAGCTTGCGCACCCATATCTAGATACATTATTATATTGAATGGAGAAGATATATTTCGGATAATAGTTTCAAACATGAAGAAATGGAGAGTTCAGTTAAAGAGATTAGTTCAAATTGTCGGAGGATTAGTTTTTTCCTCCTAAGAAAAGAATCCAAGCTTTTGGATAGGGTAAAAATGGAAATAGATCAACCATTATGCACATAATCATTCTGTGAAATTTGTTCAAAAAGAGTAGTGAAATTTCTCGCTAGAAATAAGTTCATTATCTCAAAGCAATTTGCACATAATCATCTCCAGATGGTATCCGAATAAGAGATTCAAAGGGAGCATCTTGTATAGCAATAATATAATATTACTATAATCTATAGCAAGCTTCCGTAACCAGAGAAATATTGAAGATAAAACGAAGATCATATATTTGAGAGGCCTTAAAATCCATATCAACAGAGAACTTGCCTTTAACAGCTCATAGATGTAATATCTAACGTCGAAGTCAGAAAGAGTAGGATACAGCACTTTAAAATCTGTGTTATTCACATATTCAAATATAAGGCTTGGGGTCTTCGATTGCTGATCTCTGACAATATCGAGTAACTTCACAATATTAGGTCCACCACAAAGATTCTGCAGTATCTTAATCTCACGTTTGATCTGCAGTTAATGTCAATAATATATAAGTACCTACACAAATTAAAGGTGCAAAGATATGTTGTAACAAATAAGAGAGCATGAGTCAGAACGCCCACAAAAAGACAAATGCACAGATTACTTGCAGATAGATGATACTCCAGCACACAAGTAAGCAAGAGCTACTACAGTAAATTAACAAAACATAGGCAGTTACAGATATATGCAATTGAAAGAATTATTTGGCTAAACAATGAAAGATTAAGAAGTTAAAACCAGAAGATATCTAATGAGCTTAAACAATATCAATAATATATTACGTAGCTCGGCAACACAGAATTGCGCAATGACCAACCCTTTTAAGGACTTGAACATTCTAAGAATCTGATTCCATGGTGTAAGATGACAAATTTATATGATGTTGATACCTTGATTGTTTCCTCAACTCCTTATCTATAGCAGTAAGGTTTTGAGTCTTGATTTTTTGTATTGCACATCTAATTGCACCTACGTGGTGCCAATTTCTTTTAATAATACTCACCTTACCTTAATATTCTATTCTAGTCACCCCCGTTTCACCTTCTTTTCAGTTCCAATCTTAAATGGTAGACCGCATCTTTCAAAACTCAAGCAAGTTTTCCTTTCTCCATATATCAAGCCAATTCCAACTTCTTAAATGAGCCTATTCTTTTTCATTACTTATCGGGAAAATGAGCCTAGTCTAGTTCATACTCAAATAAAACACAAGCAAATGAAACAATATGTCATTCTCATTCCCCAAGCTGAAATAAAACTCGTCCAACAATAGATATTCTGACACCTCACAATGAAAAACTTTAAATTTCTGAAAAGCACCAATTTCAGCTTATAAAACTAGCACTGAATACGGATATTATATAAAGAAGGAAAGAAGGAAAAAGAGTAACCTTTTTCTTCTTGACAGGCTTAAGGATTTTGATGATGCATTTGTCATTATTAGTAGTGTGAATTCCCTCAAACACCTCGCTGTACTTTCCTCTCCCGACTTTCCTTACCACCTCGTAATCATCCTGCTCTCTATACAACCAAATCAGCAAATAAAAAGTTAACTTCGTTCAAACAACCTTAATTAATAGCTATAAACAAAGTAAATCAAGCAAGAAATGAACAAATTACCCCCATTGAACAGTAAGGGATTCATAATCCCAATACTCTTTGGGTCGGATCACATTGATGTCCGTATAAACCCGGGCCTTGGACGGCGCACCGGGACGCCGAATAGATTTCCCTATTTTCTGCGCCAGGGTTTCGGATAAAGTTGCCAACGGTCGGTGAAGATAAGGAGATGACGGTGACGGCGGCGGAGGAGGTAACGAAGAAGGTGATTTGTGTTTGTGTCGGGTGAGAGAGAGGGACGGAGTATTCGAGGAAAACTGAAGGAGGAGAGAGGGGAAGAGAGAAGAGGTGGCCGGAAAAGGAGAGAGGAGACGATGGTTGTGGTGGTGGTGGAATGAAACAATGAAGTGAAATGGCCGTACGGCCATCAAACGAGGGAAGGGAAGGTTATATATTTGGGTAATGGATTACGCACACAATGCTTGAAATGGAACCCTCCTTTCTTTTCCTCATCTTTTCTTTTTTCCCCTTTGACTTTGCATCTCTCATGCGTTTGCCTAAACCTACTTAATAGACTCAAACGACGTCGTGCGTCTGTATTTTCTGAATTTCTTCTTCTTCTTTTTCTAAGTCTCGAAGGAATTAAGGAAAATTACCTCTTACGCCAACTAAGATCTTTTTTATTTTATTTATAGATCTAGTGTGTTGTTTTATTGATCTCATGTAAAAATAGTTACTATATAACTAAACTAATATTTGTAACAAACTATAAAATCAAATTTCTCGAGGACTTTCCCTCTTCTAAAAGATGAAGGAACATAAATAATTTGTTTATTAAACATATAACTAATTTTTATTAACATATTTATCAAATGCACATCATTTGTTAGCAAAAGAATCGCCATAGGTGCATGGATACTTTACATATAAATCACTAATATTTTCGTTATCAAAGTATATTTTTCCTTTTGCTATTTAAATATTGCTTATAAAGAGGTACCAATGCTCTATTCTATCCCAAGGATAAAAGACAACCGCAACGGCAACTTTAATTTACCTATGCTTTTCTTATTGGGCAAGGACCAACAAACCATAGATGCTGTTATTATTAAAACTGAGGAGGAAAACATAAAGTCGTGGAATAGAGATTAGAGAATACAACAAGGCTCTTTTAAAAGTGTCCGCCATATTTGTTCTTCTTGTATATATTGTTTATCAGGGTGACTTTGCACTTTGTAAAGCTAATAACCTGAGATGTAAGTTGCTCAATCATGGGGCAATTCCAATGGCCACGAATAGGGCAAAGAATATCACAAGAATAAAAGATATAATATTTGTAGTTTTAAAATGAACTAGCCAATTCATAAGTCATAAACATGGACGTTGCGGAGGTACTCACAATACTGAAAAACGATATATAATACTATATATACTAATATTGTCTCTCGTTTAGCACGGCTTATGTGACAATTACTGGTTACTTAATTTAACTAAGTACCTACACCACGCGCCGCACGCAGTTGCATCTATCACACTTATTAAAATTACTTTTTATAGATCTATATTAAATTTTGAAAATTAATATTAAAAAAAATTAAATGTACGAATATATTATAAAAATAATAAATAAAATAATATTAAGCTATTTTAATCATGGGTAAAAGTATATTATATAGCATAGAATATAGAAGGTATTACATAAATTAGAAGATTTATAATGTGAAGGACATAATAAATTTTTCATGTGAAAGGTTCGTAAAATATGGTCAAAGTGATTATTATGATAACTAGAGCATAGTAAAATGATTTTTGTGTAACAAAAGAAAAAAAGTTACTTTTGAGTGATAAACACAAAGTTGAATGACTTTTACGTAACAAAAAAAAAAAAGTAAATTTTAGATAATGAACACAAAGTTAAATGACCACCCATAAAATTTATCTGTTTTTGCCGGTGTATGTCACATTAAATTAAATAGGAGTTCATCATTATCCGGAACCGTAACAAAGTAACTTCTCATGAATATTTTGTATGCAGCCGCCCAAGCACTATAAATTACATGGATGTATAAGACTTTTCTGGAGTATCTGCAAGTTAAGCTTCTTTACCAACACACTACAACAGTATACATATACAACTCCCACATGTTAGCTATAGATTTAAAAATCGTGTCTAGTGCCTAACAATAGTAACAAAAATTCGAATTTCATAGCTATTTAAAAAATTATAAAACTTCTTAGTCACAAAAATTAAATTGGCAAAGCTAATTCTTCATTTTTGCTATAATTGCTCGTGGCAATAATTACCTAAATAGCTACAAATTATTGCTACAATAAAATTTTATAGCCACATGATAAAAGTTACCGTAGCAATAGTAATCTTTTAGCTACAATAGATTATTTGAAGCAAAATATTGTAGCTAAATAAATATTTTTGCTTCAAGTTATTAAAAACTCATGGCAATAATTAAATGATATAGCCACAAAATTATTGCTACAATAAAATTTCGTAGCTAATATTAGTTTTTGCTATGAGTTGAAACCTTAGCCACAACAAGATATTTAAAACAAATATGGTAGCTAAATAAATATTTTTTGCCTCAACTACTAAAATACCATGCAACAATTAGTTTAATAGCTACAGTCATTTGTCATGACAACATGATATAGCCATAAATTTATTTTTGAGATAAAATTTTGCAGGTAATCATTGTTTTTTTGCCACAAATTAAAACTTGTTATACCAATGGTAATCTTTTAGCCACATAAAATTATTTAAAATATAATCGTGTAACTAAATGAAATATTTTTGCTTTAAATTATTTAAAAATAGTTAACTTAACAATTACATAGATAGAACAAAATATCTAATTATTTATCACTAACATTATTATTCATATTAATTTGTATATAATTTTCATATATCTAGATACACTGAGAATATCAAATTTAATAGGGTTAGCATCTACGTTCATTGAAAACTAATTATATTATATTTCTTATTAAATAAGTGTTAGTTATAAGTTCCTGCTATGGTTGCCTCCTTTTCGTTGTTTCTTGAGTCGGGAGTCTATCATAAACAGACTTTCACGACCCAATTTTTCCTATAGGCGGTGATGGCACCCAACGTCACCGTTAGGCAAGCCAACAGTGAACTAACTCTATAATCCTTTCTTTTAAAGATTTGAAATAGTTGACTTTTAGTTTGTGCATAAATAAGAAGTAAAAATTTAATAAAAATGAGAGTCAATATTTTGAAAACAAGTGAGATAAGTAAGATAACCCAAAACCATCAAGTGTCTACTAGAATAAATCTCCAAGACCTTGTGTCACAAGTGTATGAGCTACTAGTACAATATACAAAAGAATACTGCATTACTGTCTGAAACGTAATAGACAGAAAATAAAGCAAAAGAAAGACTTTAGCTGCTGCAGAACGAGCTCGAAAGGCAGCTCACCGCAAAGTCTTGTAATTGTCAAGGATGCGCGTCGGACTGATATCAAGATGCACCTGCCTCAAATCCTTCATATTTAGTGTAGAAGTGTAGCGTGAGTACATAAACAACATGTACCCAGTAAGTATCTAGTCTAACCTCGAAGAAGTAGTGACGACGGGTCGACTTCGACATTTACTATGGGCCAACAATAAAATATAGTATAAAATTCTAATTAAATGTGGGATATATAAATGGCAATAGAACTCGGAAGCAAGAAGTAAATAAACGATCCTTTCACCGATAATAAGTGCCAAATCAATTTCCCTCATTTAGCCATTTAACCTCTCAGGCAAATGAAACAATATTATTACGCACGAATTATGCCGAGGACGTACGACCCGATCCAAAATACATGTACATATACTCTGTGCACTGCCGTGGGTCGAACGGCACGAACCATAGATGCATCTATTAACCTGCCGAGGCGAACGACCCGCTTTCATGAGAGTAGTGGAAATTTACACCGCTCGCGGAATATACTTTGCGACGTGGTTGAACATAGATTTCTCAGGTTATCATAATATCCCTCAATTCTTTCCAAAATGAGAAATTCAACTAAACTTTTAAAATCTTGAAATCCTCAATCTCAGCTTTATTCAAGGCAATTAGTAAGCATAATCAAATAACGGTATCAACAAAATATGGTGTGAACCTAAAACTACTCGGACATCAGCATAATTAGTAGCTACGTATGGACTCTCGTCACCTCGTGCATATGCATCCCCCACAAATAGAAGCACATATTAATTAAATTCACCTATGGGGTTAATTCCCTCTTACAAGATTAGAAAAGAAACATACCTCGTCTCAAAGCTTACTTCTGATCCACAAATGTGCTTTAAACCCTCAAATCGGTGTCAACCGACTCGAAACTAGTCAAATATTATATAAAATAATCAACACATGTTCAAAAGTTCATATCCTAACTATTAACGTGATTACCCAACCTCAATTGAAGAATTTATAAAATTCACCCCCGGGCCCACGTGCCCGGATTCCGAAAATTTTAGAAGAAAGTTGTCACCCATAACATCATGAACTCAAATATATAATTTTCACTAAATTCCATAACCATTTTCATGGTTAAATCTCATTTTTATCAAAACCTAGGATTTTCATCTAAAACCATGATTTTCCAAATTTTACATGTTAAATCTACCCATAATCTAGGTATTAAACTCATATTATATAAGAATTACTTACCTCAAAGTGTTAGGTGAAAACCCCCTTCTAAGAGCTCCAAACATCGCCCAAGGAATGAAATAAATGAGCTCAAAATGCCTAAGTCCCAAATTAAATGAGGTTCTACCTCCAGCGATTTTCGCAGTACGGTGTTGCTACCGCATTTGCGGTGCTGGGCCTACTTCTGCGGAGTTCCTCAAGCCCATCGAGGGCCTCTTCCGCGGACGGGATTTCTGCTTCTGCGGCGAGTGGACCGCTTCTGCGGCATGAGCTACTTCTGGGTCCTCCCCAACCACACCTGTGCGTTCACAGGTGCACACAAGAACCTGCATCTGCGGTCCAAGGCCAATGCTCCCCAAGCCTCTTCTGCGACCCAACCCACGCACCTGCGACCCAAAGCTCGCAGGTGCAGGCACACTAGAACTGGTGCAGAGCAGTCCTCTTAAGTTTTTAACTCAATTCACACATCGTCCAGATGGCCTCCGGGGACCCCCGAAGCCCTGTACGAACGTGCCAACAAGTTTGAAATCATGAAACAGACCCGCCCATACCCTCGGAATACATAAAACAACAACGAAACTAAGAATCCTACCCCAAACCAAATTGAATCAACTTATGATCTTTAAGTTCTTCCAACTTGCTCTGAACGCTCCGAAATATACTTAGACTATTCAGAATGATACTAAAATTTGTGGACAAGTCTTAAATCACCATACGGAACTGTTCCCAATCCCGTAATCCCAATTGGACTTCGATAACACCAAAACCTATTCCAAACCAAATTTAAAGAACTTTTAACAAAGAGCCAACTTTCACTATTATGCGCTGAAATGCTCCCGAGTTATCCAAAACCCGATCCGAACATATGCCCAAGTGCGAAATCATCACACGAACCTATTGGAATAGTCAAATTCCGATTCCGAGGTCATTTACTCAAAATGTTGACCGAAGTCAAACTTAGCATTTTAAAGCCAAACCTTGGAACCAAGTGTCCTGATTTCAACCTGAACTCTTCCAAATCCCGAACTAACCATCCCCACAAGTCATAAAATAGTAAAAGCACATACGGGGAGTCTTATTTAGGGGCACGGGGTTCTAAAAAGTAAAACGACCGATCGAGTCGTTACATTCTCCATCTCTTAAACAAACGTTCATCCTTGAACGGGTCTAGAATCATACCTGGAGTGCTAAATAAGTGTGGAAATATGCTCTGCATGTCCTTCTCAGACTCCAAAGTCTCCTCCTCGACTAGTTGGCCCCTCCACTGAACCTTTACTGCGAAAATACTCTTGGACCTCAATTGGCAAACCTGCCTATCAACAATGGCAACTGGCTCCTCCTCATATCCCAGGCTCTCATCTAACTGAATCGTGCTGAAGTATAACACATGTGACCTGTCGGCATGATACCTCCGGAGAATAGACACATGAAAAACTGGATGAACTCCCGATAGACTAGGAGGCAAAGCAATCTCATAAGCAATATCCCCAACTCGTCTCAACACCTCGAATGGACCTATAAACCTTGGGCTCAATTTGTCCTTCTTCCCGAACCTCATGATCCCCTTCATCGGCGAGACTTTCAAGAGAACCTTCTCGCCCACCATGAATGATAAATCACGTGCCTTCTGATCCACGTAACTCTTCTGTCTGGAATGCGCTGTGCGAAGTCGCTCCTGAATCAACTTTACCTTTTCCAAGGCATCCTTCACCAAATCAGTACCATATAACTTAGCCTCGTCGTGCTCAAACCATCCGATAGGAGAACGACATTGCCGACCATATAAAGCCTCAAATGGAGCCATCTCGATGCTGGACTGATAACTGTTATTGTAAGTGAACTCGTCCAAAGGCAAGAAACGATCCTACTGCCCTCCAAAGTCAATCACACATGCCCTGAGCATGTACTCCAAGATTTGAACTGTCCGCTCAGACTACCCATCGGTCTGTGGATGAAATGTTGTGCTGATCTCTACTCGGGTCCCCAACCTACTCTGTAATGCTCTCCAGAAATGTGAAGTAAACTGAAGGTCTCTATCTGATATGATGGAGACAGGAACACCATGCAACCGAACTATCTTCTTAATATAAATCTGGGCCAACCTTTCTGAGGTATACGTGGTCACCCCTGGCATGAAGTGTGCCGACTTGGTCAATCTGTCGACAATGAACCAAACTGCATCAAACTTCTGGAAGGTCTGCGGTAACCCGACTACGAAGTCCATAGTAATGCGCTACATTTTCACTCAGGTATAGTCATCTGCTGGAGTAGGCCACCTGGCCTATGGTGCTCATACTTAACCTGCTGGCAATTTAGACACCTCGCAACATACTCAACTATGTCCTTCCTCATCCGTCGCCACCAATAATGCTGCCTCAAGCCGCGATACATCTTCGTAGCACCTGGATGAATAGAATACAGTGAACTGTGTGCCTCCTCTAGGACCCTCTCCCTCAATCCATCGACATTAGGAACACATAGACGACCCTGGAGTCGCAGAACACCATCCTCACTGATAGTAACCTCCTTGGCACCACCCTGTAGAACCGTCTCTCTGAGAACCAACAAGTGCGGATCATCAAACTGTCGAGCTTTGATCTGCTCCAATAGTGAAGACTGGGCAACGACGCATGCAAGAATTCGGCTGGGCTCTGAAATATCCAACCTCACAAGTCTGTTAGCCAAGGACTGAATGTCCCAAGCTAGTGGCCTTTCCTCTGCTGAAATAAATGCCAAGCTACCCATACCTTTCGCCATCCTGCTCAAGGCAACCGCAACCATATTCGCCTTATCCGGATGATAAAGAATGATAATATCATAATCCTTCAGTAACTCAAGCCATCCACGCTGCCTCAAATTGAGATCCCTCTGCTTGAACAAATGCTGCAAGCTGCGATGATTGGTGTAAACCTCACAGGACACCCCATAAAGATACTGCCTCTAGATCTTAAGAGCATGAACGATAGCGGCCAACTCCAAATCGTGTACAGGATAATTCTTCTCATGGGGCTTCAGTTATCGTGAAGCATACATAATAACTCGCCCCTCCTACATCAATACACAACCCAAGCCATCACGTGAAGAATCGCAATACATGGTATACATCCCCGAACCGGAAGGCAACACTAGAACTAGTGTTGTAGTCAAAGTGGCCTTGAGCTTCTAGAAGCTTGCCTCACAATCGTCGGACCAACGGAACAAAGCACCTTTTTTTGTAACTCAAGTCAAAGGTGCCACAGTAGATGAGAAGCCCTCTAGAAATCGGCGATAATAACCTGCTAACCCCAAGAAGCTCCTGATCTCAGTCGTCGTAGTAGGACGAGGCCAACTCTGAACTATCTTAATCTTCTTGGGATCCACCTTAATACCCTCACCTGATACAACATGCCCCATAAATGCCTTGTTCATCAAATCCATAAATGTCGCTGGGGCATTAGTCTAGCCGAAGGGCATCACTAGAAACTCATAATGGCCATATCTAGTCCGTAAAGTAGTCTTCAGAACATCCGAATCCCGAATCTTCAACTGATGGTACCCCGATCTCAAGTCGATCTTAGATAATACCCTGGCACCCTGCAACTGGTCAAACAGATCATCAACCCGCGACAATGTGTACTTGTTCTTAATGGTGACTTCGTTCAGCTAGAGGTAATCAATGCACATCCGCATAATCCCATCTTTCTTTTTCACAAATAAGACAGGTGCACCCCAAGGTGATACACTCGATCAGACGAACCCCTTTGCTAGCAACTCCTCAAGTTGTTCCTTGAACTCCTTCAACTCGTTCGGAGTCATATGGTACAGTGGGATGGATACAGGCTGGGTAACTGAGCTAAATCAATACAGAAATGGATATCACAATTTGGTGGCATGCCTGGAAGATCGAAAGGAACACATCGGAGAACTCCCGGACTACGGGTACTGAATCAAGTAGTATCCCGAACGTAAGCTAGATAAGCCAAATAACCCTTCTTGATCATAAGTTGAGCCTTCATAAAAGAGATGATCCGAGTAAGTGTGCTGACAGACGAACCCTTTCACTCAAATAGGCAACCATGGCATCGCCAAGGTAACAGTCTTGGCATGACAATCAAGGATGGAGTGATATAGAGATAACCGGTCCATGCCCAGGATAACCTCAAACTCTATCATATCAAGGAGCAGAAGATCTGCTCTAGTCTCATAACCACAGAATATGACAATGCATGATCGATAGACTCGATCCCCAACAACTGAATCGCCCACCGGAGTGGACACATAAATATGAGTGCCCAACGACTCACGAGGAACATCCAGGAAGTGAGCAAATAGAGATGACACATATGAATAGGTGAACCCTGGATCAAATAATATAGAAGCATCCCTACCGCAGACAAAAATAACACCTATGATCACGGCATCTGAGGCCACTACATCTGGTCTGCCCGAGAAAGCATAGAATCTAGCTGGAGCGCCATCTGCCTAGCCTCTACCTCTAGGACAACCACTACCCACCTGCTCTCCGCCTCTGGGTGGCTGGTACGACTACTGGTGCTATAATCATGAGCTGATGACCCTACTGCACTACCTTGCCCCGAAGTTTGGGAATAAATCTCTTCATGCGACCATGATCTTCGCACTCATATCAACCCCTCAGAGCGATGGACTGCTGCCCCGAGGTCTGATCCTGATGGCCCGAATACCCACTAGAAGAAACCCTGGATAGCTGGTGGGTGGTAGGAACTCTCTGGCATGACGCTGAAATAGGGTGGAACTGTAGCACCCCAAGGAGGTGGCGGTGCTAGATATGTAGTCCTGCTTGGCTGACCTCTCCCAAACTGACCTCTGCCCCTAGATGGAGCACCACTGAATCCCCTCGAATGATGGAACCACTTGTCCCATGACATATGCACTCGGTCTCGCTGGCGATAACCCTCAATCCTCTGAGCTATCTCCACAATTAGCTAGTAAGAGGTCCCTATCTCAACCTCTCGGGCCATAGTGGCCCGAATACTGGAGTGAAACCCTGCAAAGAACCTCCGTACTCTCTCTGTCTCATTAGAAAGTATCATAAGTTCATGGCGAGACAATTCAGAGAACCTCGCCTCATAATCGGTCACTAACATCTGGTCCTGCTGGAGGTGCTCAAACTGAAACCGTAACTCTTCCCTCTTAGAGGGTGGAATACCTATCCAAGAAAAGGCATGTAAACTAATCCCAAGTCATGGTAGGAGAACCTACTGGTCTGCCGAGAATATGTGACTGCCACCATCTACGGGCCCTGTCCTCCAGCTGAAAAGTAGTGAAATCCACCTCGTGGGACTCTAATATACTCATGTTGTGCAGTTTGTTCCTGCACCGATCAATGAAGTCATGGGGATCCTCATGTCGCTCACCCCTAAAGACAGAAGGGTGTATCCTAGTCCATCTGTCCAATAGCTTCTGCGGCTCGCCAGCCACAACTGGTCTGGGCTCATGTACGACTGTTGCTACTGGCTGGGCTACGCCCACAGGTAGTATGCCCCAGGTTTGATATAAAACGGTTGCATGCCAAATAGCCTGAGCAGTAGGGGTCTGTGCTCTCCCTCCCACCTGAAATGTGGTCGGGCCTGCTAGAAATAAACCAGCTTGGGTGATAGTATCCATGAACCATAGCATACGACCCATAACCTCCTGAAAGCCTAGTGCTGTAACGACCCAGCCGATCGTTTTGAGTATTACAGCCATGTTCCCCCATTACTGCTCCATTTGTGCTTTATAGCTGTATTATGACCTATCAGATTAGTCAGTTCGGGTCCGAAGAGATTTCGGAATGAATTGAGACACTTAGTCTCGTAATAGAAAGCTTAAGTTAGAAAAGTCGACCGAATGTCGACTTATGTATAAATGACCTCAGATTTGAATTTTGATGATTCCAATAGCTCCGTATGGTGATTTTGGACTTAAGAGTGAGTCCCGAAAATTATTTTGAGGTCCGTAGTGGAATTAGGCTTGAAATAAAAGTCAAAATTTTGGGAAGTTTGACCGGAGGGTTGACCTTTTGATATCAGGGTCGGAATCTGATTCGGGAAATTGTAATAGGTCCATAATGTGAAATGTGACTTGCGTACAAATTTTGAGGTCAATCGGACATGAGTTAATAGGTTTCGGCATAGGTTGTGGAAGTTGAAGTTTCAAAGTTCATTAATTTTGAATTTAAGTCTGATTCGTCATTTGGATGTCGTTTGATGTGATGTGAGGCCTCGAGTAGGTCCGTGGTATGTTTTAGGACTTGTTGGTGTATTTGGTTTAGGTCCCGGGGGCCTCAGGTGAGTTGTGGATGGTTAACGGATCAAATTCGGACATAAGGTAAATGCTGGAACTGCTGCCTCTAATGTGATCGCACCTGCGAGGGTCTTGTCCACAGGTGCGATGCTGCAGGTGCGGCGGGGTTGGCGTAGATGCGGCACTGGGTCTTCGCAGGTGCGGAGAACTTTGCGCAAAAGCGCGACTGCATATGCGGTTGGCATCGTAGAAGCGATCATGGCTGGCCAAGCTGTTCTCGCAGAAGCGAGATGTTTCCGTAGAAGCGAGGGTCGCATGTGTGACCTCTTGTCCGCATCTTGGAAAGTGCTGGACATAACCCTTTAAGTTCTAGGGTTCGATATTTTCACCCATTTTTGGATTTTGGAGCTCGGTTTGGGCGATTTTGGAGAGGAATTTTTCCACACAACTTGGGGTAAGTATTCTTAATTCCCTTCTAATTATATTTCATGAATTAATCTTCATTTTTGGTGTACGATTATTGAATCTTCAAGAGAAATCGAAGGAAATTCCTATAATTTCATAAAACAAATTTTTGAGTTTTGAATATAGATTTGTAGTCGGAATTGAGTGAAACTAGTATGGTTTTACTCGTAATTGAATGGGTTATTGGATGTTATAAATTTTGTCGGGTTACAAGGTGCGGGCCCGGTTTGGGGTTTTGGCCGGTTTGGGCTTTTAATTCACGATTTGATCTTTTTCGATCAGGATTGGTTCCTTTAGCATTGTTTGATGTACTTGAATTGGTTTTGGTTAGTTTCGAGCTGTTCGGAGGTCAGAACGCGCGGGATGGCATCTTTCGAGCACCGCTTAGCTTGCTCGACATTGGTATTGGCTTGTTCGAGGTAGTAACTCTCCTAATCTTGGAACTGAGGGTATGAAACCCTGAAATATGTGTTATGTGATTTGTGTTGAGGTGACGCACATACTAGGTGATGGGTGTGTGGGCGTACACCACGTGACTTAGGACTATGTTGTTTCCATGGCACTGAATAGTGGCCCTATTTTGTTGATGCCCGTGTTTACACCATGTGATTAAGAAATTGAGCTATCAATCTTGCTAGATATCATGTTTAGGCTTTATGACGATACTGCTAGGACCCATAGTGGTCGTTTCTTGCTGTCATTTCACTAATTTCATTGATATTTCGTACTTAGTCATATTCATGCATTCATATCATATCTTAGTCTCAGTTGTTATTTGTTGATACATCATATCATTGTTGTCGGGCTAGTTTCATGACATTGTGAGCCCGTGAGTGGGATTGGAGAGATTGATGACTGAGTGAGGTCTGGGGCTTGTTGTGAGGATATTAATACCATAGCACGTGAGTTGTCCGTGCAGCACGTGAGTTGTCCCTGTGGATCCAGATATTGATATTATGGCACGTGAGTTGTCCGTGCAGCACGTGAGTTGTCTGTACGGATTATAGCACTTGGGCTGTAGGAGCCCATCCAGAGTCTGCACACCCCTAGTGAGCACGATAGATATTATTGAGGGATGGATCTTCCTTGGACATAGATCTTATCCGAAGTATTATATACCTGGAGATGGATCTTCTCCACGGGCTAATTTGGCCCTACTCGGTACTGAGTGACCGATGATTAGTTGATGTGTATATTTCGGGATGGATCTTCCCTGGTCCGAATTGCCCATATACAGTACCGAGTGATTGGGCATGATGAGTGGAATGTGTGAGAAAGTGAGATTGAGTACTCCGAGAGTGTGAGTACATGAGTTCATCTCTGAGATATATTGCATTGACATACACACATGACATATAGGTATAAAGATATATCTTCCTGATGTTGTACAGTATCATATCATTCATGATTTCTCACACATATTGACAGATGGGCATATTGATTCATTTGTTTTACACGGGTTATCTGGAAAGAAAATGAAATATCTCATTTATTATTGAAAGGATTTTTGGGAAAATTATTGTTCTCAAACTTATTATATTTTTGGCAACTTCGGTAAACGATTTGGGTTTCACTGATATACTTGAAAGGAAGAACTGTTTTTAGAAATCATTATTTAGCTGAGTATTTTATCTCTAAGTTACTTTTTGNCGCGGGATGGCATCTTTGGAGCACCGCTTGGCTTGCTCGACATTGGTATTGGCTTGTTCGAGGTAGTAACTCTCCTAATCTTGGAACTGAGGGTATGAAACCCTGAAATATGTGTTATGTGATTTGTGTTGAGGTGACGCACATACTAGGTGATGGGTGTGTGGGCGTACACCACGTGACTTAGGACTATGTTGTTTCCATGGCACTGAATAGTGGCCCTATTTTGTTGATGCCCGTGTTTACACCATGTGATTAAGAAATTGAGCTATCAATCTTGCTAGATATCATGTTTAGGCTTTATGACGATACTGCTAGGACCCATAGTGGTCGTTTCTTGCTGTCATTTCACTAATTTCATTGATATTTCGTACTTAGTCATATTCATGCATTCATATCATATCTTAGTCTCAGTTGTTATTTGTTGATACATCATATCATTGTTGTCGGGCTAGTTTCATGACATTGTGAGCCCGTGAGTGGGATTGGAGAGATTGATGACTGAGTGAGGTCTGGGGCTTGTTGTGAGGATATTAATACCATAGCACGTGAGTTGTCCGTGCAGCACGTGAGTTGTCCCTGTGGATCCAGATATTGATATTATGGCACGTGAGTTGTCCGTGCAGCACGTGAGTTGTCTGTACGGATTATAGCACTTGGGCTGTAGGAGCCCATCCAGAGTCTGCACACCCCTAGTGAGCACGATAGATATTATTGAGGGATGGATCTTCCTTGGACATAGATCTTATCCGAAGTATTATATACCTGGAGATGGATCTTCTCCACGGGCTAATTTGGCCCTACTCGGTACTGAGTGACCGATGATTAGTTGATGTGTATATTTCGGGATGGATCTTCCCTGGTCCGAATTGGCCATATACAGTACCGAGTGATTGGGCATGATGAGTGGAATGTGTGAGAAAGTGAGATTGAGTACTCCGAGAGTGTGAGTACATGAGTTCATCTCTGAGATATATTGCATTGACATACACACATGACATATAGGTATAAAGATATATCTTCCTGATGTTGTACAGTATCATATCATTCATGATTTCTCACACATATTGACAGATGGGCATATTGATTCATTTGTTTTACACGGGTTATCTGGAAAGAAAATGAAATATCTCATTTATTATTGAAAGGATTTTTGGGAAAATTATTGTTCTCAAACTTATTATATTTTTGGCAACTTCGGTAAACGATTTGGGTTTCACTGATATACTTGAAAGGAAGAACTGTTTTTAGAAATCATTATTTAGCTGAGTATTTTATCTCTAAGTTACTTTTTGTATTATTTGCTTTACGTTGTTATGGACTGTTGTGGACTATTGGTTTTAGACCCGACCTTGGTAAAAGCTCGTCACTACTTTCAACCTAAGGTTAGGTTTGTTACTTATTGAGTACATGGGGCTGGTTGTACTCATACTACACTTCTGCACCTTACGTGCAGATGTTGGCTGCTGATGTTACTGTGTTCGTTGGGAGATGGATTTGAAGATGTACCTGTTTTCCGGCTGTTGCTGCCTCTTATTCAAGGTAGCCTTAGATTCATAAAACTCTGTTTATGTACTTTTCAAACAAATGATGTAGTTATTTCATACCAGTTTTGTAAACTCTATTCTTAGAAGCTCATGATTTGTACTACCAGTTCTTGGGGAACATACAAGATTAAGATCTTTATATAATTAAATTGCTTTAATAATTATTATTGGAATTTGATAATTGAAAGTTGGCTTACCTAGCGGGTTGGGTTAGGTGCATCGCCGGCTTGTGATTCCGTGAATGATGTTTGAGATGTGTATTCTGTGTTATGGTGATGGCCAGTCTGGAGGACTTGAGGCCAGGTTTAGACCGAAGCTTAGGCTCGGTAGCTTCAGTTGTAACCTGTACATTTGGACTCATATGTCCGGTAATGTCCCTACGAGTGAAATTTGTGGCTCGATGAGCGGTGGAATGTCTTTGTGACGAGTATGATGTAACTGCGAGATGTGTTAAGATGATTTGAATGTGACGAGAAGTGTTTCCTTGAAATGTAAAGGAAGGCCATTGGGTGCTTTATTTTCATTTTAAAGTGACGTACAGTCTTGGGTGTGGATGTTTTGAAGGATCTTTCACGTTGTTAAATTTTGGAATAAATTAAATTCTCATGACTGGTTAATGAGTTCGGACTAAGAAAGATTAAGTGATTTAATAGTAATTATAACTGTGAAAGGGTTTAGTAATACACGTAGGTGTATTCCTTATGATGTGAGTAGATAGTTTCTTTTCTGCCGACGGGGCTTATGTGTTGGGATTTGAATTTGAATCTGGTTGAGAAAGTTGACCCGAGTGTTAAGAGAATGAATGCGAGCTTAACGGACGATTGAGGTATCTTTATGGTTGTCGTTGTATGAGCTTGGGAAGAATTTTTATTGTACTGTATACGGTATTATGACAGTAATAGAGTATGGGTATTGTGAGTTATCGAGTGTTTTAATTTATGGCTTTGAGCCAAGTGGAGAAATCTGCTATTGACAATTTGATTTCATGATCATGTGTTAAATTTTAATTTTGGTTTGAGGCATACTTGTGAATTAGTTATGACTTACAGAGGTTGAGTTCGAGAATGACTCGAGTAAGAAAATTTCTGGATACGGGTTATGGCACTTTAGGAGTGTATGAAAATCATAGGAATCATAAAACAATTGAGTGGTTATTTGTGAAGGGTGTAGTGTACATAGAGTAGGAATCTGCTCGGTTGCTTAGGAGTGTGTGTTACTCCCTTAAGTGTTAGTGTGCTTATGGGGCACATGTCGTTCAGTCCGTTTGGTCGGTTTAATTGAGATTTGAGTAGAGAGGATGACTCTCGAGAATGGTTCTAATGGATTCAAGATTTATATGTAGCGATTTGGAATTTTCAAGATTTGTATATGGCTAGAAACTGATAGTTACATTGGATGGTGTCGAGACTTGTGGCATTTTATACCGTGGTGGATTATGCATTTCAGCATCAAGAAGGTGAAAGAAATAGTTTTAGGTTCACATAAGGTCTCCTTAGAGTGGGTGTCGCGGTTGTGGTGCTTTGGGGTGCT
>AWOL01S0078492.1:0-18912 GCA_000715115.1 Nicotiana otophora | reverse complement strand
CTGACGAGGCGTTCGGCCCACTCCACAAGAAAGGAGGACATTTTATTATGTACCTCCGGAAGGAGAGTATATTTATTATAAGATAAATTCCGGAGAATGAACAATTTTTTTTAATAATTAATTAATTTAAACAGAAAATTAAGCATATGAGATTTTCATCCTTTAATATTTTTATCTAACAATTCACAATATATATATATATATATATACCTGGACTTTAGTATTAATAGTAGTTACGCACGGACTATCGTCACCTCGTGTGTACGTAGCCCCCACAATTAGCAACAATTATTAATTTAATCACCTATGAGGTAATTTCTCCCTCACAAGATTAGACAAGAGACTTACATCGTCTTGCTCCAATTTAATCTACTAGTAGGCCTTTTCCTCGATTATCCAACTTTGATTGGCTCGAATCTAGCCAAAACTAATTCGATACAATCACTAAAATTTATAGGAATCAATTCTATAAGAAAATACTACATTTTCAATAAAAATCCCAAAATTAATTAAAAATTCGTCTGTCGGGACCACATCTCGGAATCCTGGAAAAGTTATGAAATCCGACAACCCATTCAATTACGAGTCACTAGTTTCACTCAAATCCGACTCTGAATCGATACCGAAATTTTAAAAATTCGTTTCTATGAGATTTCAAAAAAATTCCCAAATTTCAATCTCAAAACACTAATTAAATGGTGAAAATAATGATATATTTATGTATATAGACCAAATCTGAGTTAGAATCACTTACCCCAATGTCTTTCCTTGAAAATCTGACAAAAGTCGCCTCTGCTCAAGCTCAAGCTCGTCAAAAATGGCAAATGGGATGAAATTCCCTCCTTTATAGATCTGCCCAGGCAGCCTTTGGAACTGGGCCTCGATCATAGCTTTGATCATGGCCCTCGAGCCTGGGCCTCGATCGTGGCTTCGATCATGGCCCTCGAGCTTGGGCCTCGATCGTGGCTTCGATCATGGCCCTCGCTCCTGGGCCTTCGATCATGGCATCGAGCCCTGCCTTCAATCATGGCCCTCGAGATGGGCTCGATCCTAAGCCTCGTCCCTGGCTTCGACCCTGGCCGTCGACCCTGGGCTCGATATCTACTCTCTATCACAGCCTAGAATTTCCAACATAAGAGAAAAATTGCAGCAGCTTTTTAAGTTCAACTTTTGATCCGTTAACCATCCGAAACTCACCCAAGGCCCTCAGGACCTCAACCAAATATACCAACAAGTCCTAAAACATCATACGAACTTATTTGAATCTCAAATCACATAAAACAATACTAAAACTACGAATCATCCTCCAATTCAAGCTTAATGAAACTTAAGATCTTCTACATTAGGTACCGAAACCTATCAAATCAAGTCCGATTGAACTAAAATTTTGTAACAAGTCATAAATGACATAACGGAGCTATGAAAATTTTCGAAACTGGATTCCGACTCCGATATCAAAAAGTCAACTCCCCGGTCAAACTTCCAAACTTAAATTCCTATTTTAGCTATTTCAAGCCTAATTTAACTACGGACTTTCAAATAAAATTCCGAACACGCTCCTAAATCCAAAATCACCATATGGAGCTGTTGGAATTGTCAAAATTTTATTCCGGGGTTATTTTCTTAAAATGTTGACCAAAGTCAAACTTGACCTTTTAAAGCCAACTTAAGGAATCAAGTGTTCCGATTTCAATCCAAATACTTCCAAATCCCGAACCAACCACCCCCGCAAGTTATAATTTAATATAAGAACATAAAGGGAGTTTTATTTAGGGGAACGGGGTTCTGAAAGTCAAAATGATCGGTTGAGTCATTACAGAATCAATGATGACAATTAACAAGACGATTATCGTGCTTTTATTGGGAAGCCCGTAATCGATCGATCTAAACTTAGTAATTTAATATCAAGTTGTATATATACTCTTTGTCTATTTAATTTAGCCGATAACCCGCCTGATAATCGCTAAAATGAAACTGATTCGCCCGATATCTTATCGGTTGGCTAGCGGATTACTACATTTACAAGCCGATAACCGATAAGCCAAACCGTTAAGCCTAAATATCCGACTGATCCGCCCGATAAGCAACCTTAGCTGCCACTGGGGGTTTTCTAACACTAGATTCACAGTTGAAGCGGTCAGGTCTAGTATAATCCCTAAGGATTCTATTTGGTGGTCTTGGTGCTATTTCATCAAACTGATCCTCTACATGGACTAGTGGTCGAATGTCTTCTACTTCTTGATTCTCCATTCCTTCACGAGCTATGCTTTGAGAACATGATGTTTGTCCTTTCCTGCACAATTGAAAAGATTTTTCAATTTTTGGATCGTAACTATCCAACTTTTTTGTAGAAGAGCGGGTCATAAACTACCTAAAATTTTAAAGAGAAGAAAAATAATAATAAATTAACACTAATTTAGCAGTACTAGTAGTTAATAAAATAGCTAAAGAAATTTTCAAAGATAACAAAAATAGTTAGAAAAAAAAAAGGTACTATAATATATTAAGTATAAGCAAAGGTAGTACTAGTAAATAATAGTAATTAGAAATAAAGTTAGAATAGTATTGTAGGTAAAAGTACTAGTAATATTATATTAATATACTACAATAAAGGTAATGATAGAAGTAATAGGAAGAAATACTTATTAGTAGATAGTGAAATATTAACAGCCATAAAAATAATAATAATAATAATAAATTCTCAAATTAGTAACAAAATATTTAATCTGAAGTAAATGTATGCCAATCTCCGGCAACGACGCAAAAAATTTGATGAGGCCAATGTGTATTGGAATTTTCTGCTCGTACTCTGTCAAATTCTAGTATAGTTTAAGATATCGTCCCACAGAGACTGGATAATCTATGCTACAAACTTGTAATATTTTAACTACTATTTGAGAGAATCAAATTGATGAAAAGTGAGTGATGTTTAAAACTTGTTAATTATTTAAACAAAACAAATAACTTTTGAAAGATTTATACTTTTAACAAAGAGTTGGGAATCATTGAATTCACTTGATAATATTACTATAATAAAATCTCAATTTCTACATTTATTTTTTTAAAAAATAATTACTTATTTCTAATATAATTATATTTTTCTCACTAAAAAATAACCAATTAATAACACTCCGTGAGAATTATGTTAATTAATCAACTTAAGACTAGTGATGTTTAAACCGAAATATTTTTCTTGCTTGAATTGTGCTAAAAGAAAGTAAAAATTTCGTGAGAATATTTTTACTAAGGATCAATAATCTGGCCTATAACAATTCCTCCGTGAGAATTAAAACTGAGACAAGCAAGATTACTGACTTGAAATAATAGTTTGCTGAAAAATTACTTTCACTCTACTATTTTATTCATCAGTTATTATATATTAATTTTGCTCCGCGAGAATTAAAAAATTAATATATGAATAACTTAGAGATAAAATATATAGACGTGATAATAGAGTAATAAAAACCATCATTTCAGCACAGTATAAAATGTAAATAAAAAGTTTCAAGCCAAGAATATATAAAAACTGAGATAGTATTATAAAACATATCAAGTTTTATCAACTATCCCAGCGAAAAGAGATTACTCCATTATGGAGTAAGAAAGGCTAAAAAAAACATATTTAGAAGATTAGAAATATTTAAAAGACTAAGGAAATATTTTTACTACAAAGAAAGAAGACCAAGACTAGTTCTTGTCTTACCAAGATTGGATATCCTTATACAAAGAGAGCTTGCTATTTATAAGAAAAGATGAGTAGCTTTTGTCATGTTCCACTTTTGCGAATGTGAAATCCATGTATGCGAAGTGACCTTTGTATACGTAGATTCCATATATGCAACTATGACACTTGTACTTCACTCTTGACTTCATGAGTTAGTCTTGCAAATGTAGGTTCCATGTATGTGAATATGACATTTGCAAATATAGATTCCACACATGCATCTATGACTCTTTTGCTTTCCTTCTTGACTTCATGAGTTAGACGTGCAAATGTAGGTTCCATTTATGTGAATGTGACCTTGCGTATATAGATTCCACATATGCAACTATGCTCCTTTTCATCTCTAATTCTCTCTTTCTATAAGCCCATGTGTATATTCCACATTTGCGAATATGAAGATGATATGTGCAACTGTGGCTTTGCTTCATTCTCTTGTCGTTTAGTCTTTTTCTTTCTTTTTCATAATTTCTTCTTCCTACAAGATTTGTTAGAAAATATGCGATGATAGGATATTATTATTCATATTTTATTTTAAAAACTTATTTTTTACATATGAAATTACATGAATAATTTATATCCATCGAAAACCGGACTCACCAAGGATGGCGAATGGGCAATACGTAGAGGTTGCTCCGCTTCCAACTTCGCGCAGCTGCTACGCCCTTGCTTCTTGCCCCTTATTTCAACCTCAAGGAAAGCCTTGATCGATATAAGAAAGATGCGCTCAAGCGCCCAACCTAGTAAAGGGGCTTGGGAGGGCGATTAGGTGTGACTTGCTTGATAAGGGAAAGAGACGTCTGCTCCGACCCTGCCTTTTTCTTTATTCGGATTCTGCTTGAAACTAGTCCCGTCTTCGCAGTGCTGAATCGAGATTTTATTGGTCTTCTTTGACCCGCGGGTGCGAATCGATAGCTGTGAAACTAGCTCTGAAACTTCCACAAGATGAAACAATTTTAATATCAAGAAAAATCTATAACATGTTGTTTGTCCTCATCCTTTTTGTTAATAGTTAGGGTACAGAAAAGGGGATAACAGTGTTAAATGAATCGGCATTTGCATTTCCTTTTTATTGCAACTAAATCCAACTATTTTTGATATGGTGTAATAACCGATTTTACCTGTTCCTCATTTAATATTATTTTTATGGTTGATAAAGAAGATGGAAAAACGAAGACAAAGAATCACAAGTCAATGAAAAAAAAGACAAAAAGGTATGCCATCCTTTTGCATTGCATATTGTCGTCGTCCTTTTCTTATGAAAATTAAATTATGTAGGCCTTTTCTGTAATTAAGTGTGTCATTCTATAGGTTATTGGTTTTATTTTTGTCATTTATTGTTGCAAGTGTTAAGCACTGATTGTTTTGAGTTCACAACAGCTTAATAAATTCAGAAAATATTAAAATTTTACATTTAGTTAGAATACTATTTATTGCTTTGCATCCAATGCAAAACCTTTTGTACACTTCTTATAGGCTATTTGCATTATTTTTTTCACAACCGGTAATATTTCTATTTTTAAGTATTTAAATATACTAACTAAATAATAATGGTTACTGCCAAATGCGAGTTGTAACTTGTTTAAAATTGTTTAAGATTATTAATATCCATTTCAAACGTGAATGTTAATCATAATAGAAAATACATAACCTATGTTATATTATTAAACTTATATTACGTTTGCTTTATCGACTTAATCATCTCATATATATTCAGTTAAAATGACAACAGAAGTAGAACTAGCAAAATAATGCGTAATTTATTAATAACGTACAAGAAAGGGAGTTTTAGAGTAACAGTAAAGTTGTCTTGATATGACCTATAGGTCACAGAATCGAATCGTAAAAGTAGCCACTAATATTTGCATTTTGCACTAGGTAGGTTGTATACATCATAACCCTTGAAGTATGGTTCTTTCTCGGGCCCTGCATGAACGCAAGATGGTGTATGTAGCGCGCTGCCCTTTTTTACAATTAACTACGTACAAATATGCATCTAAAGATTAAAATATAAATAATTCAAAGAGGTTTAGAGATCATACAGAAATCAAATCACAGAGGTGTTTTCATTTTCAGGATTATAATGATTTGGTATTGACCTTTTGAGTTGATTATTTGTGATGACCCGATAGGTCATCTCATGTTTTAGAAACCAATTCTGCGCTTTGAAGCCTTAAAAATCTCATTTTTACCCTTCTCGATTTGCGTGCACAGTCTAGGCGTGTTTTCGAAAAGCTTTTATGTTAAAAACTGTAAAAATATGAAATTTTGCTTTGAAAACCATTTGAGTTGACTTTGGTCAACGTTTTGAGAAAACGGATCCGGATTCGTGTTTTGACGGTCCCGGTAGATCCGTATCGTGATTTGGGACTTGGGCGTATGCCCAGAATCGAATTCGAAAGTCCCTAACCCGAGATATCGGACTTTGTCGAAATTTCAAAGTTAAAGGCTTAATGAATTTGAAATGTTTGACCCATAGTTGAATTTTTGGATATCGAGTCCGTATTTTAGTTTCGGAACCCGTAGGTCCAATACCATATTTATGACTTGTCAGTCAAATTTGGTGAGAAACGGAGTTGGTTTAACGTGATTCGGATGTCCGCTTGTGAAAATAAAAGTTTCAAAATTTTCTTAAAAACTTCATTTGATTTGGTATTCAATTCGTAGTTTTATGTGTTATTTTGGCGATTTGATCGCGCGAGCAAGTTCGTATGATGTTTTTAGTTTTGTGTGCACTTTTGGTTTAGAGCTCCGAGGGCTCGGGTGAGTTTCGGATAGGCTACGGAGTAAAAATAGGACTTAGAACATTGCTGGTATTTCCAGTTCTGGTGCAGGCCTCTGGTATCGCATTTGTGATACTAGGCATCGCATTTGCGACCTCTGAGGGGTTCGCATGTGCAAGCTACTCATCGCAAATGCAAAGAGTAGCTGGGCCACCTTATGTTCGCGTTTGCGATACAAAGTTCGCATTTGTGATGGGGACTGGGATGGAAAATTCTTCGCATTTGCGATCATGGGGTCGTATTTGCGATCAGTCCAGTTCGCATTTGCGAACTATTCTTCGTATTTGCGAAAAAAGCAGGAATGAGGAGACCTTCGCATTTGTGATAGGTTCTTCGCATTTGCGGGGCTCGCATTTGCGCACCCCAGGTCGCAAATGCGACACCTGCAACTGATCAAAACTTGACTTATACGGGATTTTTGGTTCATTCTTCAAATTTTCAAACGCAAGAACCCTAAAGGCGATTTTCCAAAGAACTTCTTTTCCTCAAAATATTGGTAAGTGATTCTATACTAGTTTCTTTCAATCTTTCACTACTTTTCCTAAGATTTTAACCTAAAATCTAGAGTTTTCATGGTGGAAATTGGGGGAGGGGGCGGGGGGAAGGGCTTTAAAAATAGGGATTTAGACCTCAAATTGAGGTCGGATTCAAAAATAAATTACATAACCGGACTCGGGGGTGAATGGGTAATCAGGTATTGGTCCAAATTTCGGGTTTGGACCAAACGAGCTCGGGTGTTGACTTTTGTTGATATTTTCAATAATGACCTAAATTGACTCTTTTGTAATCGTGGGTGATTCCTAAGGCTTATTTTGAATCGTTTGGTTGGTAATTTGCTAGATATTAATGGTTCGGAGGCCTGTTTGAAAGGCAAAGTTGTGGTTGAGCTTTGAGTGGTCTTTGGAGCGAGGTAAGTGTTGTGTCTAACCTTCACTTGAGGGAATTAGGAACCCTCGGACTATGTGCTATGTGATTCCCATGTGAGCAGCGTATATGCGAGGTAATGAGTGCTTATACGCTGCCGAATTATCTGTTTTCCCTGATTTACCGCTTTTCCTTAATTATTTCCTTTCCTGTCTTAACTGTTATATGCTCTAAATCCTTTCCATGCTTAATTGCTACTTGTTATTCAATATCTTCTCCTATTCACGAGGTTAGTTCTTCCATAGTTTCATGATTCCCTGCTATTTGTTTAAATTGACTTACTTGCACCTTCTAATTGTCAATTACTGGATTGGTCTTGCTGTGTAGTATTACTCGTGTAGATTTTCTATACTGTACAAGGTTTCCGTTTGGTGCAGTTTGGTATTTGTTGATCGTAAAGGTTATTATGGTCTGAAATATTGATTTGACTGTGCATTGAGTACATGGTACTGATATGGTGGGATCGGGCTGCACGTCGCAGCAGGTGTAATAAGGGTAGATTGATGTGGTGGAATAAGGGTAAATTTGTACTATACAGTGGGATCGGGTTGCACGCCGCAACAGGTGGAATAAGGGTTGATTGACATGGTGAAATAAGGGTGAATTATGATACTAATATTGACATATGGTGGGATCGGGTTGCGCGCCGCAACATATATATCTAATTTACTGTTGTTGATATCGTTACGATGAAATAAGGGAGGGTTTTGTATTATCTGGTGGGATCGGGTTGCGCGCCGCAACAACCTATATGTTTCCATTTCTTGAGTTGTGTTGGTTTTTCCGGTATTTGTATCTGAATTATTAAAGATTGGTAATTCTGGGCGACAGTGGTTTATTCTTGAGGTTGTGGTTATTATTTTCAGTCGGCTGTTTAATTATGTTCAGTATTCCCATTTTCTGTCATTATTATATACTGCGTTCAGGTTGTAGTATATGTGACCCGCCTTAGCCTCGTCACTACTTCGTCGAGGTTAGGCTCGGCAATTACCAGTACATGGGGTCGCTTGTACTGATACTACACTCTGCACAATGTGTAGATTTTGGAGTCGGTCCCAGCGGCGGCTACTAGAGAGCTCTAATTGGACAGCCTACGGAGACTTGAGGTGCAGCTGCTCAGCGCTTGTAGCTCCTGAAATCCCCGTCTTTATTTATATTTAGCTGTGTATTTTCATTCAGACAGCTTTGTATTTATTTCAGACCCTTGTATGTATTACTCTAGAAGCTCGTGCACTTGTGACACCGGGTTCACAAATTTGTAGTAGATGTTTTTATGATTTTAGTTTCCGCATTTATATTTGGATTATTGCAGTTAAATCAGTTCTTCTCCATTAATGATATTTAAATTGTTAAAAAGGATAAATTATTCTAACGTTGGCTTGCTTAGCAAGTAAAATGTTAGGCGTCATCACGATCCCGACGGTAGGAATTCTGGGTCGTGACAAGTTGGTATCAGAGCACTAGGTTACATATGTCTCACGAGTCACGAGCAAACTTAGTAGAGTCTGGAGGATCGGTACGGAGACGTCAGTACTTATCTTCTGGAGGCTATGGAGTTAGGAACAGTTTAACTTTTATTCTTCTCTGTCGTATATATTCTATCATTGCTGATTGGACCATTCTATTCTGTTCTCTCGCAGATGGCGAGAATGCGTACCGCATCTTCAGCTGAGCAGCAGCCAGAGCCCCCAGTGGCAGCTCCTACGAGGGGCACAGGTCGAGGCCGAGGTCGTGCCAGAGGCTGAGGCAGGGGCAGAGCTCAGTCCAGAGCTCGAGTAGCAGCACCAGCGGTGGGGCCTCAGGTAGAGTTTGATGAGGAGGTTCCATCCCAGGCTGTGCCTGTTGGACCAACTCAGGTCCCGGAGGGGTTCATCGCCACCCCAGTGCTTCAGGATGCTTTGGTCCGTTTGGTGGGCCTTATGGAGAGTGTGGCCCAGGCCGGTAAATTTCCTGTGCCACCAGCCGTCTCTCAGGCTGGGAGAGGAGCACAGACTCCCGCTACTCACACTCCGGAGCAGATGGCTCCTCAGTTTCAAACTTCAGCAGCCTCAGCCAGTTGGGGTAGTTCAGTCGGGCATTACGGCACAGGCCGGTGATGGATCAGCTATGTCTTCTGAGGCTTTATGGAGATTAGACAGGTTTACTAAGCTCTTTCCAGTTCACTTCAGTGGTGCATCTTCAGAGGATCCCCAGGAGTATCTTAACAGCTGTCATGAGGTGCTACGGAACATGGGTATAGTGGAGACAGGTTCCGCCAAGAAATAATGGAGAGATTATTTGTTGAACAGACCAGCTGGGTCGCCTGCTCTTACTTGGAACCAGTTCTCTCAGCTCTTCCTAGAGAAGTTCCTCCCTATCACTTTGAGAGAGGAGTATCATCGTCGGTTCAAGTGTCTCCAACAGGGCAGTATGATTGTTACTCAGTATAAGACCCGTTTTGTGGATTTGGCCCGTCATGCTCTTCTTCTACTTCCTACCGAGAGAGAGAGCGGGTGAGGAGGTTTATTGAGGGACTTGCTCAGCCTATCAAGTTGCAGATGGCTAAGGAGACTAGGAGTGAGATTTCTTTTCAGGCGGCTGCCAATGTCGCCAGGCGAGTCGAGATGGTTCTTACATAGGGAGGTCAGGGGTCTGACAAGAGACCTCATCATTCCGGTGGGTTCAGAGATGCCTCATCTGGAGGCAGGGGTACTTTTGGTAGAGGCTATCCTCCTAGGCCGTTTCATTCAGCACTTCAGGCATCCTACAGTGCTTTAGGGAGTCGTGGTCCTTATGTGCCTCATTCCGGGCAGCCAGCCTATAGTGCACCACCAGCTCCTATCAATGCACCTCCTATTCAGAGTTATTACCGTGGTTATCTGGCCCGTTCGGGTCAGTCTCAGTTTCCGCAACCACAGCACTAGGATGGATGTTTTGAGTGTGGTGTTTATGGGCATATCAGGAGGACCTGTCCGAGATTATTGGGCGTCACACCACAGCATCAGGGTTCTCGTGCCATGGTCCCGGCACCAGTTGCTGCACCGCCTGTTCAGCCACCCAGAGGCAGGGGTCAGGCAGACAAAGGTAGAGGCCAGACTGTTAGAGGTGGAGGTCAGACCATTAGAGGTGGAGGCCAGCCAGCTAGAGGTCGTCCAAGGGACATGGTTCAGAGTAGTGGGGCTCAGTCCCGATGTTATGCTTTTCCAGCCAGGCCTGAGGTTGAGTCATCTGACGCTGTTATCATAGGTACTATTTCAGTTTGCAGTAGAGATGCTTCAGTTCTATTTGACCAGGATTCTACTTATTCCTACGTGTCATCCTATTTTGCTTCATATTTGGTTGTACCTCGTGATGCTTTGAGTGCTCCTATTTATGTGTCCGCACCTGTGGGAGATGCTATTGTTATAGATCGTGTTTATCTTTCATGCGTGGTCACTACTGGGAGTCTTGAGACTAGCGTAGATCTTCTACTTCTCGATATGGTCGATTTTGATGTCATTTTGGGTATGGATTGGCTGTCACCTTATCATGCTATATTGGATTGTCACGCCAAGACTGTGACCTTAGCCTTGCCGGGGTTGCCTCGATTAGAGTGGAGAGGGACTTCTGGTCATTCTACTAGCAGGGTTATCTCTTATGTGAAGGCTCGGCATATGGTCGAGAAGGGGTGTCTAGCTTATTTGGCTTATGTCCGCTATTCTAGTGCGGAGGTTCCTTCCATGGATTCAGTACCAGTTGTTCGTGATTTTCTAGAGGTGTTTCCTGCAGACCTGACGGGGATGCCACCCGACAGGGATATTAATTTCTGTATTGATTAGACTCTGGGCACTCAGCCCATTTCTATTCCACCATACCGTATGGCCCCGCCATAGTTGAAAGAATTGAAGGAGCAGTTGCAGGATTTTCTTGATAAGGGCTTCATTAGACCTAGTGTCTCGCCCAGAGGTGCACCTGTGTTATTTGTGAAGAAGAAGGATGGATCGATGAGGATGTGCATATATTATTAGCAGTTAAACAAAGTCACCATCAAGAACAAGTATCCATTGCCGAGGATTGATGACTTATTTGATCAGCTTCAGGGTGCCAACGTATTTTCAAAGATTTATTTGAGGTCTGCTACCATTAGTTGAGGATTAGGGTATCTGATATCCCTAAGACAGCTTTTCGAACTAGGTACGGGCATTATGAGTTTTTGGTGATGTCCTTTGGGTTGACAAATGCCCCAACGACATTTATGGATTTAATGAACAGAGTGTTCAAGCCTTATTTGGACTCCTTTGTGATTGTGTTTATTGATGATATCTTGATCTACTCTCGCAGTCGAGAGGAGCACAAGTAGCATCTTCGGATTGTACTTTAGACCTTGAGAGACAACCAGTTATATGCTAAATTTTCAAAGTGCGAGTTTTGGCTGGATTCAGTCACTTTCTTAGGGTACGTTGTATCAGCAGAGGGCATTCAGGTAGATCCTAAGAAGATTGAGGCAGTTTAGAACTGGCCTAGACCCACTTCAGCCACGGAGATCAGGATTTTCTTGGGTTTGGCGGGCTATTACCATCGATTTGTGGAGGGGTTTTCATCTATAGCAGCCCCGTTGACCAGGTTGACCCAGAAGGGTACCCCATTCAGATGGTCAGATAAGTGTGAGGCGAGCTTTTAGAAGCTCAAGACTGCTTTGACTACAACGTCAGTGTTGGTATTACCCACAGGTTCAGGATTTTATACGGTATATTGTGATGCATCCCGTGTTGGACTCGGTGCAGTATTGATGCAGGATTTCAGGGTGATTGCATATGTGTTACGGCAGTTGAAGGTTCATGAGAAGAATTACCTTATCCATGACTTAGAGTTGGTAGCCATGGTTCATGCGCTGAAAATTTGGAGGCATTATCTTTATGGCGTGTCGTGTGAGGTATTCACGGATCATCGGAGTTTGCAGTACTTGTTCAAACAAAAAGAGCTCAATTTGAGGCACATGAGGTGGTTAGAGCTATTGAAATATTATGATATCATCATCTTGTATCATCCCGGGAAGGCCAACGTGGTGGCCGATGCCTTAAGTAGGAAGTCAGTGAGTTTGGGCAGCCTTGCGTATATTCCAGTCGGTGAGAGACCGCTTGCATTAGATGTTCAAGATTTGGCCAATCAATTCGTGAGGTTGGATATTTCTGAGCCCAGTCATGTTCTAGCTTGTATAGTCGCTCGGTCTTCGTTGTTTAAGCGCATCAGGAAACGGCAGTATGATGACCCTTATTTTATTGTCCTTAGGGACACGGTGCGGCACGGTGATGCTAAGCAGGTTACGGTTGGAGATGATAGAGTTTTGAGGATGTAGAGTCATATTTGTGTACCTAATGTTGATGGACTTCGTGAGTTGATTCTAGAAGAGGCCCACAGTTCCTGATATTCTATTCATCCGGGTGCCGCCAAGATGTATCAGGACTTGCGGCAGCATTATTGGTGGAGGAGGATGAAGAAGGATATAGTTTCCTATGTAGCTCTATGTCTAAATTTTCAGCAAGTAAAGTACCATCAGAGACCTAGTGGTTTGCTTCAGAAGATACAGATTCCTGAGTGGAAGTGGGAGCGTATCACTATGGATTTCGTTGTTAGACTCCCACGGACTCAGAGGAAGTTCGATGCAGTTTGGGTCATTGTGGATAGGCTGACCAAGTTAGCGCATTTTATTCCTGTGGCAGTTACCTATTCTTCAGAGCGGTTGGCAGAGATTTATATCCGCGAGATCGTTCGTCTTCACGGTGTGCCCGTGTCTATCATTTCTGATCGAGATACGCAATTCACCTCGCACTTCTGGAGGGCAGTACAGCGTGAGTTGGGCATGCAGGTTGAGTTGAGCACAACATTTCATCCTCAGACAGACGGACAGTCCGAGCGCACTATTCAGGTATTGGAGGATATGCTTCGCGCTTGTGTTATAGACTTCAGAGGTTCGTGGGATCAGTTATTTCTACTTGCGAAGTTTGCCTACAACAGCAGCTATCAGTTGAGCATCTAGATGGCTCCCTATAAGGCATTATATGGTAGACAGTGTCGATCGCCGGTTGGATGGTTTGAGCCGGGGGAGGCTCGGTTATTGGGTACAGATTTGGTGCAGGATGCCTTGGATAAGGTCAAGATTATTCAGGATAGACTTCGCATAGCTCAGTCCAGGCAGAAGAGTTATGCCGACTGTAGAGTTCATGATGTTGCATTCATGATCGGAGAGCGGGTGTTGCTCCGGGTATCACCCATGAAGGGTGTGATGAGGTTTGGAAAGAAGGGCAAGTTGAGCCCTAGGTACATCGGACCTTTTGAGATTCTTCAGAGAGTGGGTGAGGTGGCTTATAAGCTTGCATTGCCACCCAGTTTATCATCAGTTCATCCGGTATTCCATATGTTCATGCTCCGAAAGTATCACGGTGATCCGTCTCACGTGTTAGATTTTAGCTCTATCCAGTTGGACAAGGATTTGACCTATGAGGAGGAGCCGATGGCTATTCTAGTCCGGCAGGTTCGTCAGTTGAGATCAAAGAGTTATCCTTCAGTTTGAGTACAGTGGAGAGGTTATCCCGTCGAGGCAGCTACTTGGGAGTCCGAGTCTGACATGCGGAGTAGATATCCCTACCTTTTCACCAGCCCAGGTACTTTTCTATGTCCGTTCGAGGACGAACGGTTGTTTTAGAGGTGGAGAATGTGATGACCCGATAGGTCATCTCATGTTTTAGAACCCAATTCTACGTTTTAAAGCCTAAAAAATTTATTTTTATCCTTCTCAATTTACGTGTGCAGTCCGAGCGTGTTTTAGGAAAGTTTTTATGTTAAAAATTGTGAAAAATATCAAATTTTGCTTTGAAAATTATTTGAGTTGTCTTTGGTCAACGTTTTGAGAAAACAGACCCGGATTCATATTTTGACGGTCCCTGTGGGTCCGTATCATGATTTGGGACTTGGGCATATGCCCGAAATCGAATTTCGGAAGTCCCTAGCCCGAGATATCGGACTTTGCTGAAATTTGAAAGTTAAAGGCTTAATGAAATTGAAATGTTTGACTCATAGTTGACTTTTTGGATATAGGGTCTGTATTTTAGTTTCGGAAATCGGTATAGGTCCAATACCATATTTATTACTTGTTTGTCAAATTTGGTGAGGAACGGAGTTGGTATGACGTGATTCGGATGTCCGGTTGTGAAAATAGAAGTTTCAAAGTTTTCTTAAAATTTTCATTTGATTTGGTGTTCAATTCATAGTTTTAGGTGTTATTTTGGCGATTTGATCGCGCGATCAAGTTTGTATGATATTTTTAGACTTGTGTGCACTTTTGGTTTAGAGCCTCGAGGACTCGGGTGAGTTTCGAATAGGCTACAGAGTGAAAATAGGACTTAGAACATTGCTCGTATTTCCAGTTCTGGTGCAGGCATCTAGTATTGCATTTGCGATACCAGGCATCGCATTTGCGAGCTACTCATCGCAAATGCGAAGAGTAGCTGGGCCACCTTATGTTCGCATTTGCGATGGGGACTGGGAGGGAAAATTTTTCGCATTTGCGATCATGGGGTCGGATTTGCGATCAGTCCTATTCGCATTTGCGAACTATTCTTCGCATTTGCGAAGAAAGCAGGAATGAGGAGACCTTCGCATTTGCGATAGGTTCTTCGCATTTGCGGGGCTCGCATTTGCGAACCCCAGGTCGCAAATGTGACACCTGCAACTGATCAAAACTTGACTTAGACGGGATTTTTGGTTTATTCTTCAAATTTTCAAACTCAAGAACCCTAGAGGCGATTTTCCAAAGAACTTGTTTTCCCCAAAACATTGGTAAGTGATTCTAAACTAGTTTCTTTCAATCTTTTACTATTTTTCCTAAGATTTCAACCTAAAATCTAGAGTTTTCATGGTGAAAATTGAGGGGGGGAGGTTTGGTAGAATTAGGGATTTTTGAAAAATAGGGATTTATACCTCCAATTGAGGTCGCATTCAGAAATAAATTACATAACCGGGCTCGGGGGTGAATGGATAATTGGGTATTGGTCCGAATTTCGGGTTTGGACCAAGCGGGCCCGGATGTTGACTTTTGTTGACTTTTTCAATAATGACCTAAATTGAATCTTTTACAATCGTGGGTGATTCCTAAGGCTTATTTTGAATCGTTTGATTGGTAATTTGCTAGATATTGTTAGTTCGGAGGCTTCTTTAAAAGGCAAAGCTGTGGTTGAGCTTTGAATGGTCTTTGGAGCGAGGTAAGTGTTGTGTCTAACATTGACTTAAGGGAATTTGGAACCCTCGGACTATGTGATATGTGATTCCCATATGAGCGGCGTATATGCGAGGTGACGAGTGCTTATACGCCGCTGAATTATCTGTTTTCCCTAATTTACCACTTTTCCTTAATTATTTCCTTTCCTGTCTTAACTGTTATATGCTCTAAATGCTTTCCATGCTTAATTGCTACTTGTTATTCAATATCTTCTCCTTTTCACGACGTTAGTTCTTCCATAGTTTCATGATTCCCTGCTATTTGCTTAAATTGATTTACTTGCACCTTCTAATTGTCAATTACTGGATTGGTCTCGCTGTGTAGTATTACTCGTATAGATTTCTATATTATACGAGGTTTCCATTTGGTTCAGTTTGGTATTTGTTGATCGTAAAGGTTATTGTGGTCTGAACTGTTGATTTGACTGTGCATTGAGTATATGGTACTGATATGGTGGGATCGAGCTGCACACCGCAGTAGGTGTAATAAGGGTGGATTGATGTGGTAGAATAAGGGTGAATTTGTACTATATGGTGGGATCGGGTTGCACTCCGCAACATGTGAAATAAGGGTGGATTGACATGGTGAAATAAGGGTGAATTATGATACTAATATTAATATATGGTGGGATCGGGTTGCGCACCGTAACATATATATATTATTTATTGTTGTTGATATCGTTACGGTAAAATAAGAGAGGATTTTGTGTTATCTGGTGGGATTGGGTTGCGCGCCGCAACAACCTATATGTTTCCATTTCTTGAGTTGTGTTGGTTTTTCCAGTATTTGTATCTGAATTATTAAAGATTGGTAATTCTGGACGACACTGGTTTATTCTTGAGGCTGTGGTTATTATTTTCAGTCGGCTGTTTAATTCTGTTCAGTATTCCCATTTTCTGTCATTATTATATATTGCGTTCAGGTTGTAGTGTAGGTGACCCGCCTTAGTCTCGTCACTACTTCGTCGAGGTTAGGCTCGGTAATTACCAGTACATGGGATCGTTTGTACTGATACTACACTCTGCACAATGTGTAGATTTTGGAGTCGGTCCCAGCGGCGACTACTAGAGAGCTCGGATTGGACAGCCTGCGGGGACTTGAGGTACAACTACTCAACGCCTGCAGCTCATGAAGTCCCCGTCTTTATTTATATTTAGCTGTGTATTTTCATTCAAATAGCTTTGTATTTATTTCAGACCCTTGTATGTATTACTCTAGAAGCTCGTGCACTTGTGACACTGGGTTCAGGGATTTGTAGCAGATATTTTTACAGTTTTAGCTTCCGTATTTATATTTGAATTATTGCAGTTAAATCAGTTCTTCTTCATTAATTAAATTTAAATTATTAAAAAGGGTAAATTGTTCTACCGTTGGCTTGCCTAGCAAGTGAAATGTTAGGCGTCATCACGGTCCCGACTGTGGAAATTCCGGATCGTGACAGATTGTTACCTTGCGATTAAAGAATTTACTTTGTAAAAGTTGATTATGGAAAGAACATTATAATAAATGCAAAGTTATTGATAAATGATTTCTGAACTTGAACAATAGAACATATAAAAAGTTTTTACTGAACTAAAATTATTTTTTTCACAATTAACTTATTTTCAGTTTGTTAATTATTTATGCAATTTTCTAGCATTTGATTACATATAAAAATGTCTCTGGCATATGGAATATGGTAATGGTAGAAGCTACAACTGGTGGGGAATACAACTACGAAAATATTATTTTGGTGACGAGTGCGAATATTAAAGTTCAACAACAATATACATGTACTGACTGAATCAATTGGTACGAGGCAAGAGTTACAGATGCTTAAAAGACAATAACTTACATTTATATGTAATAAATTCATGACTTGGAAGTTTTTAAAAAAACTTACATTTATATATATGTGACAAGTCATTTATTCCTAGAACCAACATTTGTTTTAATTATTTATTAGTAGGATTGAATTGAATCTTCTGTTTTGATGGGTTGTTTATTAATGTGAGTTTTGTATCTTCTAAAAAGGAAGATCCATACACAGTGTATCTGTATAAACTTTTATTCTCATCAATCATCTTAACATCGACAAATAAGTTATAACACATGATCCACAATGATCATTTATAGAAACTTGAGTTTTATATTTTCATGTATAATTATTAATTTAAAATTTTATTTTAATAATATTAACAATAATTTGCAAAATACGTACTATATGACTAAGCATACACGTGTAACACAACGTATAGGGAAACTAGTTTTACTTAAAAACTGTTTCACCAAAAGCATCTATTTTTCTTTATTTAAAAATCTCCTTTTTCCAATAGAATCTCTTCAGAGTGATATGTTTGGATATTGACCTGTGGACTTTTGCGAGATAGGGCCGGTATTGTCGGTCAGTATTACTTTGGATAATATGGCCAATGACAGTTACTTCAACCGACTTCCATATATTGGATCCCTTTAGATCTATATCTGGTTAACTCAAATAATTGTCCATATCTTCAATGAATATTCATGATAGGTAAAGAGTGATCACTTTCACATCTTACAGTGTATTAACCCACAAAGTTGGTTTTACATATTAGTACACGTCAGTTGGATATAATGATATTCTGATAAGAAATAGAGTGATCCACTTTAGGTTGGAGGCAGTGACTTGAAAATTTAGGAATGATTGGATGTAAGAAACATAAAATGGTTAAAACCACTGGAGGAAAATCTTTTGGATTTTATAACTGACAATGTATGGACCATTCAGATTTTATCTTTCGGAGGATACAACAATATCTCAAAAAACATTGGATGCCCCTTTATCTTATTCTAATTGGATGCTTAGTTTCTCACCCATCTTCGGAGATTTTGCATCTATACCCGAAGCCCCCGTCGCCAGCCTGCACCATCCACATGATCACCGGTGGCGGGGACGACGCTTCCATCAACAGCGTGAAGTTCACCACAACTCACAAGCTCAAACGGTCGATCACCCACGAACGGTATGATGAACTCGAAGAAAGTATCACCTTCGATAAGTCAGATACCAACGGTTTGATATTCCCTCACTATGACGCTCTTGTTATTACTTTACGAATTTTAGATACCGACGTAAGACAAATTATGGTGATGATGGGAGCGGCGCGTGTATTATCCATCCCCGAGTACTCACACAAATGAAACTCGAAGACAAGATAGTACCACGCTGCATCACACTAACAGGCTTTAACAATGCAGTTGAACGAACATCTGGCGAGATCACACTCCCC